>CAUZXS010002947.1:5000-110599 GCA_963585895.1 Sepioteuthis lessoniana | reverse complement strand
ACCTTGCATGGTGTTTTTTCTTTGTAAACAATCAAGATACTCTATAATTTGTAGTCTTGTTAATACAGTAGATAAGATAATTTTTTTCCTTTCAAAAGTATAGAAGAAAAGAGAAGATGTTCATTATTATGACGAGAAAAATATGTTTATTAGAATAAAGAAACTGATGACAATATACACAGACACAGCTAGTAGTTTCAATTTCGCTTAAAATAAAGATTATTTGTTGAAAATGTATTCAAATAAACAAATTTTAGTTACAGAATGTAATATATGCAACATTCATTAAAGAAATAGAGATCTGTTAGTGAAAAAACGAATTAAAACACGCCGTTTAACCAACATTTACCATAGCGATGATGATGACGTCGGGGACGGCTATAATCTGCTATCCCCCCTATCTCTCTCTCTCTCTCTCTCTCTCACTCTCTCTCTCTCTGTCCCTCTCCCTCTTCCCAAAACAGCTGTCAACAGTCAGAATGTGCCAAGATTTTTGAGCACGGTGTTTGGGTTGCTCTTGCTATTGGCTACAGCCAAAAGCGGATTTCTCTAACATTACTGTTATTATAAGGGTCTAGTACTCAGCACGGATTTGCGCGTGTTCAACATTATAGCCGATTTTATGGGATGTTCAATGAATCTGACGGTGGCCGGACAAAGACCATCCGTTCAAAACAGCATCGTTCTATTATTCCCAGATATATTTATCAACTTTTGGTTACTTAGTTATCGAAACTTGAATAGATATGTAATTTAATTGAGATCAGACTAAGTATGTTTGCTTGAAATTAATGGATGATTTTTAATCCATTTTGAATAACATTGACCGAGTTATTGGTCGTGCCGGGCACGAGTAGCACTAGTCCCGTCTCCGCTCCAGATATATATGTATATATATATAGTTTAGAAATTAAACGAAGAATTTTCAGTCGGTTTTACTAAAGCTGTTAACCATATTTACCAACCCTTCGCTCGGGCAGGTTATGACACAAGGTCAATTTTTAAGCGGAGTTTAACAGGTTTGAATTCAGAGTTTTCCTTCTCCTAGACTAGTTGCCTCACTAAGGCTGGAGAAAACAGTCTGCCCTACTATTTACCCATAGCTGGAGGGAGAATAATTGAATTCATACCTTTCCCAAGGGTATTAGTGCTATGTGAAATGCAATCAGTCTCGTCCAGGATTTGAACTCGTGTCGCCATGTCCATTTCCTACGACGATAACCATTACACCACGGGCACCTCAAGCTGTTAACATTCGAAATCATTTGAACGGGAATACTTCTAGTGATTAGGTTACGAATTGATAAACTTTTTTCTGAAATACCTTGTACATCTCTGATGATTCCAAAAGTTTTGAAACACCCTGGATATGTACATTTATATACAGGCCGTTTTAGAAAATTTATATATATATATATATATATATATATATATATATATGTATATATATAGTTAAAAAATAGTTTCTATTATCGTTATATATATATATATATATATATATATATATATATCCGGCTCATTTGCCTAGTGGGTTGAGTGTTTGCCTATGGTCCACGAGACCAGGGTTCAGTCCCTGTTCGCGTCATACCAAAGACTTTAAAAATGGTACTTGATACCTCCTTGCTTAACACTCAGCAATATAAGGTACGTATCAAGGGTAAAGAGGAAAAATCTAGGGAAAGAATTCGCGCCCTCCCCTACATCTCAGTGTAGTAGCTATTGAAAAGTGAGCCTTCTGTTCACCCTCAAATCCGGTCGTCAGCTTACTATATATATATATATATATATATATATATATATATGAGAACAATAGAACAACTACAATGAACGTTTTTATTAGAATAACAAGAGAAGTGAAAGTAGATACAGAGTAATAATCATAACCGTTTAGTCAGCGTTTTTTTTAAATATATATATATATATATATATGAAACTATGTAAATGAAACTATATATATATATATATATATATAAGACAGTATTTAATCCAGTAAATCCGTTGTTTACATCTCCAATGATATCCAATTTTTAAACTCAATATATATATATATATATATATATATATATATACATATTGTTTCATTCGCCTAGACTATGTAGTTATTTATATGATTACATCGCAAATTATATCAATTTTTTAAAACAGTCTGTATGGAAATATGTGAGTACTTCTTTATATAGGTTCGAAAGAAAGTGTGTGTCTGTGCGTCTTTATGAACGTGTGTCTGTATTTATGAATGAGTGCGTATATCTATGTGTGTGTGTGTGTGTGTGTGTGTGTGTTTGTTTGTTTATGTAACTGAACACCAAACTGAGTCCTCACTAACCCCACGCAATTTTCTTAAAATTTATCGTTCTTTTCTTTCTTTCTTTCTTTTTTTTCTGTTATTTCTTGACTTGGCCCTTCAACTCAATTTCACACTCAAATAACGGAGACAAAACAATTTCCCGCCTTTTCCAATTTATGCCTATCGAAAAATTCGACGAAAAAGGTGACAGATATACACAACTTAATTAACCAATTCCAGAAAAATGTAATTAATTAAAAACAAAACAAACAAAACAACAACAACATATATACACGCTTGAGTGGTATTTTCTCCATTATACCACGACAGGTAGTCACAAGACCACATGCATAGAACACTTAGTGAGTATCAAACTCTTTTCAGTTGTATAATCAACGATACGAGCTTTTAAACCCAACTTCATAACGAGATATGTCTATTAAGCTTAGCCTAGACAGTTTGCGCGGTACTCAGTGAGGATCACCCTCTCTTTAGTAGTAATAGTTTAAAAAGTTTCCAAAAAGTTACTTTAATCTTGGCGACGAGGTACTTATTATATTTGGTTTAGTCTGGCTCAAGGCAAAGTGAGTGGAGCTTGGTTGCTTCCAAAAACCAGCATTCGAAATTATGACATAACATTGCAACCGAGTAGGATTTTCTCGTGCTCCCTCTCTCTCTCTCTCTCTCTCTTCCTCTCTCTCTCTCTCTCTTCCTCTCTCTCTCTCTTATATATGCACTTATATAGTCGTTATATTTATTAAGAAATATTTGCTCTATCATCAATATGGCAGACTCTTCCTTTATATATACATATAAGTAAGTTGGCCGACAGTAGACGAGGCTCCCTTTTCAATAGCAATTACACTGAGGAGTAGAGGATGGTAGTTGAGATTGCTCCTCTTACCGTTGATCTGTATCTTATAATGCTGAGTATTAAGCAAGGAGGTATCACGTACCATTTTTTGTATAACTCGACCTATGATTGAACCCCGGTCTCCCGGACCATTGGCAAACACTCTAACCATTATATATATATATATATATATATATATATATATATATATATTACCTAGTCTGGCCAACTATCTATCCCTTGCTAGAGGGAAAATTGTTGGATGCATTCCTTTTTTAAGGATATTAGCGCTATATAAAATACAAACAGACCCTTCCAGGTTTTGAACTCGGCTCGCCGTGTCCATTCTTTACAACGATGGCTACTATTCCCCAGGCTTGCTCTATAAGAGGTATAACATCGGTTCCTTTGGAGGTGCCCGTGGTGTAATGGTTATCGTCCCAGGAAATGGACACGGTGACACGAGTTCAAATCCTGCACGAAACTGATTGCATAGCACTAATACTCTTGGGAAAGGTATGAATCCAATTATTCTCCCTCCAGCTATGGGTAAATAGAAGAACAGATTGGGTTCTACAGCCTTGGTGAGGCAACTAGTCTAGGAGAAGGAATACTCTGAATTAAAACCTGTTAAACTCCGCTTAAAAATTGACCTTGTGTCCTATCCTGCCCGAGCGGAGGGGTTGGTAAATATGATAACATCGGTTCCTCTATTATTTATGACATAAAAATCAGGAGAATGAAATATTAGAATTCTCTTGTGAACAGCGTCAAATATTAAAGATCTAGCTAAAGTCCTAAGTTAATTTCCGAGCCAATTACTATTATTACCGGATTTGTTTCTTGTTTTCTATAACCGACAAAGGCTGACGAATTTCCTTTACAATCTGATTCCGTTAACGACGGTTTGGTTTGGTTTCTTTGTTTAACAGCGTATCAAACTTCGTGGGTTATTTAATGCCAAAACGATCTTTCTAAAAGAACATCTAACTCATTGCTGGCAACAAAATCATAATGGAGAAAAGTAAAAAAATTACAGATGTTTCGTCGGCAGCTCAAAAAAAATATAACGCTGCCTTCATCCTCATCTTCTAAAAGATTAACCCATTAATAATTAACCCACTCATTATAAAACTCTTTAATAAAATTCTTGATTAACTCACAAATAGAAATATGGCAACGTTCAAAACATTTTTATTTTCGGGTAATTCTTGATAATTTAGGTTAAAAGTAGTTTTTAACCGGATAAGCTACTTATATAAAAGTGCAAATTTTATTTCAGCCATTTTTTTTCTGCATTATTAAAAGCTACTAATTACTTTTTGACCGATTTGTGTATTATAAAGATGCCTAGCCGAAAGTTAACAAGTAAACCATTGCGAAGGCGTCAACTCATGCGTACTTGTCAAAATCAACGAAAAGAATGAAGTTTTCTAATTAGCCTTTTGTCTGACTCTTGTCACGAGTTAATTCGTCTGGGCGATTTCTTTAATTTTCTTTCCCTCAATTTTAAGGATAAAAAAAAAACGAATGAACAAATAAATAAAATATGTCATTAGAAGAAGAGGAAAAAAACGAAAAAAAAAAAAGAATGAAGATCTTGTAAAATGTTAGAAAATGAAGACATTGAAGGCAGTCGTACGAGGCCAAGCGTTTCGATGGGATTCTTCTTAGAACAAGTCAGTGCATTCATCTGTGTAATGTTGTATTGATTTGCTTGATTCGCTGAGACTTTTGACAGTTGAAAGACAAATAGGTTCTTAATTACTTATATAGAATTCTAATCAATATTAAAATATATAACTTCTCCATCGTTTTTACAACCACAAATATCCATTATCTTTCTTACTTACATGTACTAAAATATGACACACAGAGACATTATATATATATATATATATATATATATATATATATATATATATATATATAATGTCTCTTTGTGTGTATGTTTGTATATATATATATATATATATGTACAAACATACACACACAGTATTGTAGGAAAAGGTTGGTTGGCTGATAGGGATTTATGGGATATTAACCACATATATATATATATATATATATATATATATATATATATATATATATATATACGATATCCCCAGGCACCTTCTAATGTATATATAGACATATAAACGATCATATATATATATACATACATACACACATATATATATATATGTATGTATATATATATATGAAGAAAGTATAAAAATAGAATCATCCATATTAGATGAATTTATTTTGATGGTTGGTTGGTTGGTTTTGAGGCATATCAACCGTTGTAGGTTATGTAACGCCAAATCCATTATTATGTAAATAATCAGTTCTATTTCAAACAATTCAGTTTAGCATGAGTACACAGTTTAATTATCAAAAACATTTCTATTTCAAACTATTCAGTTTATTCAAACAGTTCTAATTCAGCTAATTCACTTTAGCATAAGTACAGATTTTTTTACGCACAGTTAAATGTCAAAACAGTTCTATGTTAAACAATTCAGATTTATTTTGATGCAAAGCCAACGTTAAACGTTTTGGGCTTTAATAACCTTAATTAGGACTTTGATATCATGAGAATAGTTCACACAGTGATGGATGCTTGTCGATATAACAGGGGCAAATAAACTGTATATCACGAAAAAAGATGTAAACGTGCATTTACCATTCATAATTTGAAAGTATTAAGTATCTTTGCACATTTCCCTAAAAAAACTGATCTCTTAAAAATCCAACATTTTTAAATATCATTCCATGTGCCAAACAAGTTCTCAATGATATCAAAGTCTTGGTGAAGGTTATTAAAACCGAAACGTTTAACGTTGGCTTTACATCAAAATAAATTCGTATTATTCTGTTTTTCGACATCCTGTCGAATTCAGATCCTTATATATATACGTAGTGCATTCAATAAGTTTCCAGACTTTTTTGTACAGGCGTTTAAAATTGTCGTAGACTCTCGAAGATTCAGTATGTTATTGCTATACATCTTATGAGATGACTGGCCATTTTTAAGATTTCAGGTTCAAATGAACAGCTACAGCAGCAATTGGAATACACCCTGCTAAAACCTGATTGTCACAGCTGGTGAATTTCAAAAATGCAATCTGGACGTGAGGACACTTTAGAAGAACGATATGCAATAAAATTTTGTTTTAAACTTGGAAAAATTGATGCCATAGAAACGTATGGAATGCTTCGGACAGCTTTTCGACCATCTTGCATGAATCGAGCATCAGTTTTTGAATGGCATAAGAGATTCAAGGAATGCAGGGAGTCTGTGAGGGATGATGAGAAGTGTGGGAGGAATAAGGAAGTCAATACACCAGAGTTGATTGGCCAAAGGGTTAGGGTTAGGTTTACTATGTTGAGGTTTTATGGGAGTTCAGGAAGAGATTCCTAGGGAAAAGGCCAGCACTCTTCAAATCGGCCCAGTGGCATTTCCACCAGGACAATGTACTAGTCCACAACTCCATCCTTGTCAAAGACAATTTGACCAAGATGGGCATCAAGACAGTTTCTCAGCCTCCTTACAGTCCAGACCTTGCACCCTGTGACTTTTCGTTATTCCCTAAGCTCAAGGAAAAACTTAGAGGCTGTCGTTATAAGAGAATTGAGGAGATGAAAGAGGCTGTGACGAGGGTCATTGATACGCTCACACGAGAGGACTTCGATGGCGCCTTGCAGAAGTTGTTGGAACGGTACAACAAGTGCATTGCAGCCGGAGGAGATTACTTCGAAGGTGACAAGAGTTTCATGTGTGTACTCTCAATAAAAGTGCCCATACGAAAAAAAAACCCTCTTATTCTCCACATCAAATGGTTTTGGCTATAAATAACCAAGGAAGGTTGATATGCTACTAAGCCAAGACAGCAAACCAAACTCTCCCTAATATATATACATATATATATATATATATATATATATATGTGTGGATTTATTGCCCAATTCCTTCATCGTGAGTAAATTACGTAGAAAGGTAATTTCTTAATCTTTTTCAAATTCAGAATTTTCTTTCTCCTAGACTGGCTGCCCACCCTGTTAGTTCTTTTGTTTTACGGCGTATCAACCCTTTTCGAGTCCTTTAACGCTGAACTGAATTTCAAATAATTAAGTTTAGTATAAGTATAGTTTTTGTTTACAAACAGTTAAATGTCAAAACAGTTCAAATTAACTCAGATTAGCATAAGTACGCAGTTTCAATGTCAAAAAGTGTTCTATTTTCAACAATTTACTTGGGCATAAGTATAAAGTTTGTAATTATTTGTTTGCAAGCAATTTAAATGTCAAAGTACACAGTTTAAATGTCAAACAATTCTATTTGATCCATACATAGAACCCTATCAGGTGCTACCACTCTGAGCCGGAGTAGACCTGGGTGCGATGGCAATGAAGGGTTACTCTGCACCACTTGTTCAATTTTGCATTAATTCGCCCGGCTCATGTTTGATACAAGATCGTTTCCATGTGACATTCCAGAGACGTACTTATGGGTCGGCACAAAAAAATATCTCGTCTCCGTGGCCTGTATCATGAAAGCGAAGGCATTAGAAAACCTTAGCTCACCTCATATAGTGTAATGGAATGGCGCTGCTCCGAAATTGGAAACCCTGGATTAGTTTTTCGCTGCTACGAGGACACTGTGCCGCTTTCGCCCGATAACGGTTGAGGAGAACTTATACTACACTCTGATCCTACCCAGAAGGCAGGGGAGCAGTCCTCTTATCTGGGGCTGTGGAATACACCGAGTGAATCTCTGCAGAAGCGTTACCCCCACACTGAGTGTCCTAGATATGACATTAAATCATCTGATGGTGAGGTCCCAGCCTTGGAGATTTGGTTGCCCAGTCGGCTGGGACCGTAGAATGCACTGACTGCACCTCTGCAGAGGGGTAAGACCCCCCACCACCACCACCAACGAGTGTCCTAGATATGACACTAAACAGTCTGAGGGTGAGGTTCCAGTAATGCTGGAGCTTTGGGGAATACGGAGTAGCCCTTCATTGCCATTGCTCCCAGGTCCACTCTGGCCCGGCGTGGTAGCACCTGATAGGACCCTATATATGGGTTAAATAGAACTAACGGAATACTTATGCTAAACTGAATATCTTGAAATAGAAAAGTTTTTGACAATTGAACCGTGCTTACATTTTGAACTGCGTGCTTGCGCTAAACTGAATTATTTCAAATAGAACTGTTTTTTGACATTGAAACTATATTTGCACTAAACTGAATTGTTTAACTTAGAACTGTTCTGACATGTAACTGTGCATAAAGAAAATCTGTACTTTTACTAAATTGAATTAGCTGAATTAGAACTGCTTGACTAAACTGAATAGCTCGAAATAGAAATGTTTTTTACAATTAAACTGTACTTACATTTAAACTGCGTGCTTATGCTAAACTGAATTGTTTTAAATTGAACTATTTTTGACATTGAAACTGTACTTATATTAAACTGAATTGTTATATATAACTGCTTGAATAGTTTGAAATAGAAATGTTTTTGACAATTAAACTGTGTACTAAACTAAATTGTTTTAAATAGAACTGATTATTTACATAAAAATGGATTTGGCGTTAAATAACCTACAAAGGTTGATATGCCATAAAACCCATCAAACCAAACCAAATTTGGAGATTTGGGGAATGCGGAGTACCCCTTCTTTGCCTTTGCCCCCCGAACCACTCTGACCCAGAGTGGTAGCATCTGATCGGGCCCTATCTATAAAACAAATATCCTATCAAATAGAACAAACTATGTGTGCAAACAAATGACTGATGCTAAATTGTGAGACTGTTATATAGCAATACTTGAAACCATTTAACTGTGTATTTAAATTAGCTCAGGCTCGATTAAGAATGTTATCTAAAAATATGTTTACAAATCATATATTTAATATACAGTGGTGGGACAAAATAATAGAAATACCTGGAAATTTCTAACTAATTCAAAGTTTGGTTTGGTTTGGTTTGATGGGTTTTATGGCGTATCAACCTTTGTAGGTTATTTAACGCCAAATCCATTTTTATGTAAATCTGTTCTATTTTAAACAATTCAGTTTAGCATAAGTACACATTTTAATTGTCAAAAACATTTCTATTTCAAGCTATTCAGTTTACTCAAACAATTCAGTTTAGCATAAGAATGCTGTTAGTTCTATTTAACCCATAGATAGGGCCCTATCAGGTGCTGCCACGCCCGGCCAGAGTGGACCTGGGAGCGATGGCAATGAAGGGGTACTCCACATTCCCCAAAGTTCCTGCACTGTTGGAACCTCACCATCAGACTGTTTAGTGTCATATCCAGGACACTCGTTAGGGGGGGTCTTACCCCTCTGCAGAGAAGCAGTCGGTGTATTCTACAGCTCCAGCCGACTGGGCAATAATCAATTCAAGTATGGTTTTCTGATTGCAACCTTCCCATGAAATACGGCTTCTCGCAGATCCCTTCTTATTGTTTTTGAGGAAACTGGGTTTTCTAGATGGTCATTAAGCTCGACTGTAATTTTCGGGGCTGTATTATAGTGATCCTTCCGAACAATCGACGTAGGGGTCCGACGGTCCCTATCAGACAGCTTTCGTTTTCTTCCAGGGTTTTGCTTCAGTGGGGAGGTTTTTCCTTCTTTCTCAAATGTTGTCATTACTTTCGAGACAGTAATCCTTGCTACATCAAATAATTCAGTGGTTTTTGCAACACTAGCTCCTGACATAGGAGCACCAATAATTTGATCTCTTTTAAAGTCTGATAGATCTGCCATTTTATGAATTTTTATTCATTTCTTTTGCTGATATTAGTAAAAAGACAGCAATTCTAGTAAAATAAGACGAGAAAAATTAATAATAAATAAAAAAACATGAAGATAACAAACGTTTGATGGTTTTCTAGGAGTTTCAAAATTATGATACTAAGATTCTTGGTGTTTCCATTATATTGTCAAAAGCCTGTGTGTATAAAGGATTTGGCATTAAAAAATAACCTACAATGGTTGATATGCCATAAAACTCAACCAAACCAAATCATATATATTTAATATATGTGTATAAAGAGGATTTGGCATTAAAAATAACCTACGATGGTTGATATGCCATAAAACCCAACCAAACCAAATCATATATATTTAATATATATGTCTTAGGAGGATTTGGCATTAAATAACCTAGAATGGTTCATATGCCATAAAACCCAACCAAAACAAATCATATATATTTAATATATATTTATTAGGAGGATTTGGCATTAAATAACCGACAATGGTTCATATGCCATAAAACCCAACCAAACCTAGATATTCAATAGCCAACCCACGAAGTTCAGTTCGATCCGTGGTTGCTTTAAAGTAGAGTGTTACATGTGAATGTGGGATTGGGGTGAATTTTCTTTGTCCGTGTGTCCTGTTCCATAAAGACATCATACTATTCGGACTTTCTTTTTTTGTGTGCCAGAGAGAATTTCTTCTGTGGAGTCATAATCTCCAGAGACAATTTTTTTATTACGTCCTGCTTTGGGTGAAGAGTTCTGATCGAAGACGGAAACCCGAAGGGAGGGGATAAGACACTAAGCTTAGGAGAAGCACTAGTTGCAATTTCTTTTCATGTTTAATGGCAAATCAACCTTCGTGGGTAATTTAATAACAAAGCTATCCTTATATAAAGACAGTAGCAGAGCGATTTAGACCAGAGCAAAGAGGGTTCTTATCTTTCCTAAGGGTTATTTATCCGATACGTGAATGTAATAACGCAACTCATTTACTTAGAGGTTATAGTCCAGCACAGTAGCCGTTCCGTCACGGAGACACAATTTATGGCACAAGGCCATTTTATGATGGGAGCTGCGCACGAATCAAGACTCATGCGCGACAGGCGCAAAAATTCTTGACCTCTTCGGAATAACTCTTTTGGCGCGCTTCAGGCACCAAGCAATGAAGAAAGCCCTGTAAGCAGGCAAAGATCTGGGGGGACGGCCCCCTGAAGCCAATGTATCGTAGTAAGCATACAACTGCCGGACATGAATGCCAAGCGATGGACTTGAGACGTGGTCGCTGACTGTCCAGCCACGGAGACTCCCCTCATTCTTGCTGTCGATAGAAATGTTGATATGAACATAAATACAAGGCTGAGTCAAAAGTTTTGCAATATTTGTATACGGGCTAATTTCCGGAATAAGTTCTTGGAACTTGAAGGAATCGAACTGATACGACACTTAGCGTGAGCGCATCAGGTGGTGTAATGGCTAACGAGTTAGACAAGCTTAGTAAATTACTGATGCTATACCTAGCATATAATTCGAACGGAACTCACTCGGATTATTACTTGCTCCGATCCTTGACTCACTTCTTGCCCGCAAGACATTTCAACAACTGCATGCCCGTGGTGTAATGGTTATCGTCGTAGAAAATGGACGCGGTGACAAGAGTCCAAATCCTGGACGAGGTTGATTGTATATCACATAGCACTAATACCCTTGGAAAAGGTATGAATCTGATCATTCCACTAGCTATGGCTAAATAGTTGGGTAGACTGATTTCTTTAGCTTGGGTTAGGCAACCAGTCTATGAGAAGGAAAATTCTAATTTCAAACCTGTTAATGTTGTATAGTCACAACCATGACCAACTATACAAACACATATGCATGCGAAATCATAACAACGACACAATAATAAACACGAGCAACACAGTTCTTTTAGAAAAATATACCTCTCACTTTGTTTGAAAGGGTTGTGTGTGAGAGAGAGTTGGAGACCGAACAGAACTGCAACATATTGACCCCCACTCTTATGGCCATCAGCGTTTCTTTCCCGTTCTCCTGGGTTGCTCAACCGAGGGCCTGGGGCCCAGCCTCACTAGGTGCTGGTTTTCTCTACCGTATCTTATCTCTAACCGGTCTGTTCTCCAAAGTAACTGACTTCCTGTCCTCACCGAGTTATATAACAGTTCAACGCCCCCTTCTTCTTGTGGGCGTCACAATTTCACTCATTCAACCCATCCATGGTCAAGGTTATAATTCTGTTATTCCTCGACCGGATGCACCTGTTTTTTACTTAGGTGCATTTCCTATTTTGACAGCCCGGCCGGGTCGTAGGTCAATATACATTAAAATCCGTTTAAAAATTGTTAACGTGACACATTCTGCCGGTGTGGAGGGGTTGATAAATTCACACTTCAATAACTGCGAGGAGATGGAAGCTTCAGTGAAGGAGTTCTTTGACTCGAAGAATAAGAACTGGGATTACTTTGAATATTAGTCTGCTTTTAATGTATGAGGTGCATACGATACGTTTCCAGACTTTTTTCGTATAGGCATTTAAAATTGTCGTAGACTATCGAAGATTCAGTATGTTATTGCTATACATCTTCTGAGATGACTGAGCAATTTTTATGATTTCAGATTCAAATGAACTGCTACAGCAGCAATTTGAATACACCCGACTAAAACCTGATTGTCACTGATGGTGAATTTCAAAAATGCAATCTGGACGTGAGGACACTTTAGAAGAACGATATGCAATAAAATTCTGTTTTAAACTTGAAAAAAATGATGCCACAGAAACGTATGGAATCCTTCAGACTGTTTTTGGACGATCTTGCATGAATCGAGCATCAGTTTTTGAGTGGCATAAGAGATTCAAGGAAGGCAGCCAGTCTGTAAGGGATAATGAGAGGTGTGGGAGGAGTAAGGAAGTCAACATACTATAGTTGATTGGCCAAAGGGTTAGAGTTAGGGTTACTATGTTGAGGTTGTAAGGGGGTTCAGGAAGAGATTCCTAGGAAAAAGGCCAGCACTCTTCAAATCGGCTCAGTGGCATTTTCACCAGGACAATGTACTAGTCCACAACTCCATCCTTGTCAAAGACTATTTGACCAAGATGGGCATCAAGACAGTTTCTCAGCCTCCTTGCAGTCCAGACCTTGCACCCTGTGACTTTTCGTTATTCCCTAAGCTCAATGAAAAACTTAGAGGCTGTCGTTATGAGACAATTGAGTAGATGAAAGAGGCTGTGACGAAGGTCATTGACATGCTCACGCAAGAGGACTTCGATGGGGCCTTGCAGAAGTTGTTGTAATGGTACAACAAGTGCATTGCAGCCGGAGGAGATTACTTCGAAGAGGACTAGAGTTTCATGTGTGTACTATCAATAAAAGTGCCCATACGAAAAAAGTCTGGAAACCTATCGTATGCGCCTCGTAACTAAAAGATTAAGTAAATGAACTATCAAATCATTGCAAAACTTTTGACTCACGCTGGAGTGACATCATCATAAGTGAGTTCGAAATCCAGTCTGTTTTGGTTTGGTTTCTTCTGTTTAATGGCATATCAACCTTCGAAGGTTATTTAATGCCAAAGACACCCTTGTAGAAGAACAGTAGTGCTACTATTTAATCCATAGTTGGAAGGATAAGTGGGTTCATACCTTTTCTAAGGGTATTTGTCCGAAAGTGAACGTAATAGCGCGACTAGAGTTCGAACTCGCTAACTACAATTTCGCAGGCGAGCGCCTTAACCAGTACAGCCCAAGGACACCCCCAAAATCCAGTCGTACTATTACGTTCACTTTCAGACTAATACCATTGGTAAAGGCATGAATCCTCTTATTCCCTTAGCTGCACTACTTTTCTATAACAATGCTGCTTTCGGAAATAAATAATCCACGAAAGTTGATATGCCATTACAACCAAAGAAACTAAACCAATTACCCTAGTAGCTAATTTGTTACGGGTTTTATGCTAGTTTTACCCGAAGGGAATAAATATATAAAACTCTAAACATAAAATAGATCCTTGCAGATAAACATTCGGTTTTATATTTTTATTTCAATGGGATATTTTAAGGGCATAAAAACTGGATTTAAATTTGTCAGAGACAGTGTTCATTTAATTGAATAGAATAATAAAGACGATACTTTGATCTTTAAAAATCCCCCCCCTCCAAATGTTTATAATCGTTTATATATTAGATATACAGATTTGCTACCAGCGACTACTTATTTTTATTTATTCTTTTTTAAATTTTATTTTCTATTTTTTATTTTTATTTTTAGATCAAGCTTTTAAATCCCCTGAAGGATATAAACGAGAGAGATGAACCATTTCATCCTTCCCGTCGTGAAAGCTATGATGTCGTCATTTTTACTAACCATGAGTCTTGCCTCTTCTCCTACCCCGTTCCTATCTTCGATTCGACTTATAGTCATTCATTATCGATAAAGTTTCGCATTGTCACGTTCTCACTGTTTACAGGAATGTTTGATGTTCGCCTCGCTTCCGTTCATTACAGAAACTGGCCAAAAATCTCTGAACCTTTTGCCGGCACTGTAATTCCGCCCACCCCACACCATCCTATCGGCAATTGCAAAAGCTTCGCCTTAACTCTGAGACTCCTGGAAAAAAAATGTTGATTTTTACCACTCGAGCCATTAGCCTTCCTTTCTTCTGGCTACACACACAGGCGTGGAATGTGAGAGAAGAAAAAAAGACATAAAATCTAGACTCTAAAAATATTCACCTCCTCCTCCTTCTTTATTATCATCATCATCATTATCATTATCATTATTATTATTATTAGTTGTAGTAGTAGTAGTATTAGTATTAGTATTATTATTATTATTAGTAGTAGTAGTAGTAGTAGTAGCATTTTCTTTTGCGAGTTTATTACAACCAGCTCTTTTTTTTTTTATTGGAGTCTAAGTGACAGCAATTCATCTTTGTTCTGCAGGACTCTTCCATGCCGATTTTAATGGCGCGGTGGTTTGGATCGTTTCAATTATTCTTCTAATCTTCAGTTTATTGAGTCTCTTTTCCTAATTCTTAATTGCCTAGTCGGCTGGGGCTGTAGAATACACCGATTGCACTTCTGCAGAGGGGTAAGACCCCCCCAATGAATGTCCTAGATATGACACTAAACAGTCTGATGGTGAGGTCCCAGTAATGCTGGGGCTTTGGGGAATGCAGAGCACCCGTTCATTGCCATTGCTCCTTGTAAGTTTTTCATATCAGTTTTAACTGGTGGTTTTTCCGTGAAGACGGCAAGTCGTTTCAAGTTTCCATAAGTCTGCAGGACTCGACAAAGTATTCGAAATGATCTTAACAGTGGTGTGGTGTGGAGGTTCTCGATCTTTCCTCTGATTTTCAATTCATCCAGTTTTCTTTCCGAACCTTTCGAGGTTATCCACCAAGTACACCAATTACACTTGGTTTCCCCCGTCACCATCATTTTTTGCAGCCTTTTCAGGTATTTGTCTATCTATTGGCTTTCTTTTGTTTTTACTCTGCAGTCGGCTTGAATGGCTAAATCCATTAGATGACTAGTTCTTATCTTCTTGTTAATTAACACTAGGTATTGTCTTCAGACTAGGATTGGGAAATCTGTTTCTATCTAAAAAAAAAAAATCCTATAGGATTTTGTGGGTTACGTGAAGAAAAACAACAAGAAGAACAAGAAGAACAAGAATAAGAACAAGAAGAGGGTCATTTAATGCCAAACCCTGTTTATTCATATATATATATTGAATATATATTAAGATTAGGATATCTATGCGATTCTGAAAATCGAAAAGCAGTCTGAAGCATTCCATACGTTTCTGTGGCATCATTTTTTCCAAGTTTAAAACAGAATTTTATTGCATATCGTTCTTCTAAAGTGTCCTCGCGTCCAGATTGCATTTTTTAAATTTACCAGCTGTGACTATCAGGCTTTAGTAGGGTGTATTCCAATTGCTGCGGAAGTTGTTCATTTGAATCTGAAATCATAAAAATTGCTCAGTCATCTCAGAAGATGTTCAGCAATGAGGTACTGAATTTTCAAGAGTGTACGAAAAATTTAAATGCCTGTACAAAAAAAGTCTGGAAAATAATTGAAACCACCTCGTATATTGTTCTTTATATGTTTTCAAAACTATGTTATCTGTAACATGTAGGTTTCCTGTTTTGAATGTCCTGGACTAAAATATTTCCAATTCCTTAGGGACCGTTCCAAGCGCACCAACTACAATTGCTATCATTATCACCCACATGGTGTAATGGTTAAAAGCGCTGGGCGGCGGAATCGTAGAACCCGAGTTTGATCTCTAGTCGTGCTATTATGTTCACTTTCGGAAAAATACCCTATGGAAAGGTATGAACCCTCTTATCGTCCCAGCTATGGTTTAAATAGTATCACTACTGTCCTTCTAAAAGGATGGGTTTTGCATTAAATACCACGAGAAGGTTGATATGACGTTAAATAATAAACAGATAGCCACATGTTCTACGGTTTTTTTTAGTTCTGTGTCAATATTTATCTATATTTTTCTCTTTTTTCTTTTCTTTTTTTTGCACTCTGTGGTTCTCAGGAAATACAAAATCCACTAGAATGCAAGTTCTCTTTTCTTCTTATTATTATTAATTAGCTCTAGGTCTGCTCTTCTGGCCGGAATTAAGTAATCCGTTTACACCTCAAAATCCCAGAGAATTTCATGTGTCTCATTTTCTTGGACAATTTCTGGTAATTATCATTATTTTTGTTTACCGGCCCATTGGTATAATGGTTAGAGTGTTCGCCAGTGGTTCGGGACACCGGGGATCAATCCCAGTCATACAAAAGACTAAAAAAATGTACTTGATGCCTCCTTGCTTCACACTCAACATTATAAGGTACGGATCAAGGGTAAGTGGAACAATACAGGGAAAGGAGTAGCGCCCTCCTATACACATCGGTGTAGTGGTTATTAAAAAGGGAACCTTCGGGTCACCCTCGACGACGGTCGACCAACTTAACCTACTTATTATCATTTTGCTCCTTGCTAGTTTTTCAAACCAGCAATAGCTGGTATCTTTAACTGTGGTCTTCAAGTTTCCAGGACTCTTCGATGTATTCTGGCCGATCTCAACAATACTTTAGACTGAATGGTTTCGATTCTCTCACCAAATTCCAATTCCTCGACTTCCTTATCTCGGCTTTTCGGGCCGTTCCAACTACTCTAACAAATTTTGTAATTACATTGCCCCCACCCCTCACTGTCCATAATTTTTTCAGTTCTCTGGCCAGGACCAAGTAATTTTTTGCTTTTTGCTTTTTTAAGATGTCATTCTTTCGCCTGCTGAAACAGCAAAATCTACTAGACTGCAAATTCTGTTGTTGTTGTTTTTTTCTTGTTTTTTTTTTCTAGGTCAGGTCGTCGGGCCAGGATTAGATGATCTGTTTGTATCTCGAAATTTCAGAGAATTCAATGGCGTCTCATTTTCCTAGATGGATTCTGGTTGTCATCATTATTATTTTACTCCTTGCACAGAAGTTTGCGTAACGGCAAATCTCCTAATGTCTCCAGGACTCTTCTCAGTCGATTTCAAAAGTGATCTAGTTTGGATGGTCTCCATTCATCCTCCACTTTCCAACGCTTCCGGTCCCCTTTTCAAGCCTTTGGCGATTATTATGAGAGATTTTTACACCAGTGTTATTGATGGTTTTCCACTGCAATTTGAATGACAGCAAGTCTCCTTAATTCTCCAGGACTCTTCTCAGTATTTTGGTTGATCTCAACAATGACACAATTTAGATTGTCTCTGGTCTCCTTTTCAAGCCCTTGGAGATTATTATGAGAGTTTTTCACATCACCTAACGCTGATGGTTTTCCACTTGAGTTTAAATAACATCATGTCTTCTTAATTCTCCTGGACTCTTCTCAGTATCCAGGCCGATTATTATTATCATTATTATTGACTCCTTGAAGTTTTTCACATCAGTTTTAGCTGATGGTTTTTCACAAAAGTTTCAGTGACAGGAAGTCTCCTCAAGTCTCCAGGACTCTTCTCAGTATTCTGGTCATTCTCAATAATGCTGTAGTTTGGATGGTCTCCACTCGTCCTCCAACCTCCAGTCTCTTTAATAATCCTTTAATTACTGTACCAAAAGCACCAATCACGATTGGTATTATTGTCACTTTCATGTTCCATAGTTTTTCAATTCCGTAGCAAACTCGAGGTACTTATCCTTCTTTTCACATTCTTTCAGTTTTATTCTGTGGTCAGCCGGAATAGCAAAGTCGACAATTTTACAAATTCTCTTTTTTTTTTGTTGTTGTTGATTATAATAAGGTCTGGTCCTCTGGCCTAGATTAGGTGATCCGTTTGAATGTCAAAGTTACATAGGAGTTTATCTGTGTCGTTCTCTAGGACAGATGCTGAGTTGTGCATATACCATATGTTGGTATGGTCAAATTTCAATTTCTTGCACATTTCCCACTCACTCGTGTCTAGTCTTATACTCCTGTGTTAATTTGCTGCATTCGCTTATGTGATTGTATTATTATTCACCCACTAGAGCTTTTCACATCAGCGTTGGCCGCTGGTTTTTTACTGGAGTCTGAGAGACAGCAAGTCTCCTCAAGTCTCCAGGACTCTTCTTAGTATTCTGGCCGTTCTCAATAATGCTGTCGTTTGGATGGTCTCTACTCGTCCGTCGACTTCCAAGTCCTCTAGTCACTTTAGTAATCCTTTAGTTACCGTTCCAAACGCACCAATTACAATTGATTATTTGATGGAGAAGCAGGGACGAACTTATAAGAGATGTACTCTTATGGACCCCCACACATGGCCGTGCAAAAGCAGGACGACCAGCACGAACATACATTCAGCAGCTGTGTGAGGATACGGGATGCTGTCCTGAGGACCTGCCTAGGGCGATGAACGATAGGGAGCAGTGGCGAGAGAGGGTCAGAGATATCCGTGCTACCAGCGCGACATTATTATTATTATTATTATTAACGTATTTGATTTCTAAAAAAGAAAATAGTGTATGTTTATCTTTTCTGGAAGGCGATATGACTGTTGCTGGAAGAAAAGCACCACCTTAACCCAGCGAAACTTATTTGATCTAGATTTTTATTTGTAGACAATATGTTCAATTTTTCTTTTACCAATTATCAGTGAACAAATACATTAAAAATGTGGCGTGGAGGAACGATTGGCCCCCACTCCAACTCTTAATCGTTTATTCCTTTTCGAGCTGGGCTCTGGTTTTAGTGTTCGCGCTTTAACAAAGACGATCAGTTGATGAAAGCGGAAAGAAAGTAGAAATTGACCGAGTCAAAATGTTAATTCTAAAACGATGCCGGCAAACATGCACGTCATAATCGCGAACAAGAGAAAGAAAAAAGAAAGAAAGAAAGAAAGAAAGAAAGAACACCAAAAGAAAAAAAGAAAGAAAAGTACAAAGAAAAGCCAAAAGAAAAGCAAAATGTTATAAAAAAGGAAAAAAAAAAAAACAGCAGAATTTTTAGAACACTAAGAAATTTAAAAGAAAAAGTAGAAAAATAAAGAATAAAAAAAGAAAAAGCAATGATTAAATAAGGGAAAAGCAAAAAGATAAAAAAATAAAAAAGAAAAGAAAAGAAAAGTAAAAAGCAATAAAAAAGAAAATGAACAATGAAAATCTTAAAAAATAAAAGAAAAAAAGAAGACAAAGATGAAAAAAAGCAAAGAAAAGAAAAGAAAAAAGTAATAAGGAAAGAATAACAGAAAAGAAAATGAAAAAGGAAGAAAAAGAAAAAAGCAATAAAAAAGAAAGAAAAAAGCAACGAGAATCTTTAAAAGATGAAAGAAAAACAAAAAACCAAGAAGAGAAGCAAAAACGAAAAAATCTTGACCAGTTGGTGCCAATTTAAAGAAATAGTTATAAATCCTGTCTCGATACTTTTTAAACGAAATATTCTTCGTGAAACACAGGGTTGTGAAAGTGCAACACTCTTCATGCATATCAGATCTGGCAACAAGTTCTTCTTTCCAAAAGTAAAAATTCATATCACGGGTAAGATTTGATTTTTTGATTGATTGATTTATTGATTTCAACAGTATGTCAACCCGTCTAGGTTCATATGCTTACAGGTTTGGGGATCGCGCTCATTGTAAGTTCATATTTATATTTTTTCTGTATTTGTTTTTAAGAGATTTTTTTTGCGCTCCTATCGAATACGAATAATTTCTAAACGTATCTATTTAGTTCATAAATGGAACGCTAATAGGTACTACCACTCCGGGTCAGAGTGGACCAGAGAGTAATGGCAATGAATGTGCTTCAGATTCAGTTTTGTCTGATGCCCAAGACACCTCCTTTTTCATGTGGGCAGAATTTAACCTCTCTGTAGGAAAAGCAATCAGCGTATTCCAAGTCCTGATGACAATATCTGTAAATAATATAAATCACTAATGTTCTGTGTGTACACCCATGTGTCTATATGCATAATGTTTAAGAAAGAAAGAAAGAAAGAAAGAAAGAAAGAAAGAAAGATAGGTGAAAGCTCTGATTTTTTTTTGTTATAATCTTCAAAGAAAGAAAAAATTAAAGTGAACAAGAAAGAAAGAAGAACGAATCATGTGATTTGAAGCTTGCTGCATCGAAAGAGAAAAGAAAAGCAGACCAGGTGTCAAGTCAGCAGTCGTAAGAGCAGGCTGACTTAAGAACTAAAAAAAGAAAAAGAAAGAAAAATAGAAGAAAAGAAGAACGGAAGATGAGATCTTTGACGTTTTGTTGTAATCTTTAAAGAAAGAAAAAATAAAAAGAAAGAAAGAAAGAAAGAAAGAAGGTGAGATCTCTGACATTTTTTGTAATAATCTTTAAAGAAAGAAAAAATTAAAAGTGAAAAAGAAAGAAGTGCGAATGATGTGGTTTGTAGCTCGCTGCATCGAAAGAGAAAAGAAAAGCAGACCAGGTGTCAGGTCAGCAATCGTAAGAGCAGGCTGACTTGATAACTAAGAAAGAAAAAAAAAAAGAAAGAAAGAAAGAAAGAAAAAAGAAAGAAAGAAAGGTGAAATTTTTGACGTTTTGTTGTAATCTTTAAAGAAAGAAAAAATTAAAAGAAAGAAAGAAAGAAAGAAAGAAAGGAAGGGGAGATCTCTGACATTTTCTGTTGTAATCTTTAAAAAAAGAAAAAATTAAAGTGAAAAAGGAACACAGAACGAATCATGTGATTTATGGCTGGCCACATCGAAAGAGAAAGGAAAAGAAAGGGCACAAATTGTCGGGAAAGTCGGCTGACGTCACAAAGGATCGGTTTCTTCAGGCTTTTTAATTTGTCTTTTGAATCTCTATTGACAGCAACAAGGAAGAGATAGAAAGTGAGAGAATGTGAGAGAGTCTCCATTTATCAACGACACAAACGATTTGATTTTTCAGATTATTCTAAGTTTGCAACATGAAAGTTGTTTTTTTATTACAATAACATACGAGATACTTTTCATTTATTGATTTATTCTTTTTAGATTCTGGAATCTTTTTAATTTGGATTATAAAAAAGATATTTTATGTAAGATTCAACCGCCATTATTGACAAGTGTATTCTAGTAAGATGATATTTGAGGACACTGAGGCAATTCAATCTAATTGTATAGTTTTAAACTAATCAAAATAGATGTTTTAGATGTCCTTCGATCTTTGGAATTTGTGTGCTGAGTACCAAAAGAATTTTCTTTGAAAAGAATAAACGCTTAATACATTACTTATTTCTATCTTAGAAGAAAGACTTCAATTTCGATATTTTTTACTTATTTCATATGAAAGAAAGGAGAAAGAAAGGTTTGGTTTGTTGGGTATATAGCATATTAACTCTCGTAAGTTATTTAATGCTAAATCCTGTTTGTTTATATATATATATATATATATATATATATATATATATAAATTAACTTAAATCGCGAGTCAGAAATCTCCTACTAAAGTTTCACCTTAACGGATCATCAGGAAGTCTCATAGTCGGTATGGGACTTCCTGATGATCCGTTAAAGTGAAACTTTTGTAGATTTCCGACTCGCGATTTAAGTTAATTTTATAATTGGCTCCACTCGTATTGAGCACTCTTGTAATTGTAGCATTGCAGCGTTTACGGTGGGTTTTAGTTTTCTTTTGACCAACTGACAACATATTTCTTGTTTTTTTTTCAACTGGTGTGACGGGGTCGGTCTTTTCTTTCTTTTTGTCCTATGATATTTTTTCTTTTTCCCCCGGGCGGTGATTCGAGATATTTTAATCTCTTGTTCCTGGCGGGTTTTTTCTTTCTTTTTTTTTTTTCTTTTTTATCTGGTAACCGTGAATGCTTGTAGTTATTAGATTAGTATATATATATATATATATATATATATATATAAACAAGATTTAGCATTAAATAACTTACGAGAGTTGATATGCCATATACCCAACTAACAAAACTTTTCTTTGATTTGGTTGTGTTTTATAGCATATAAACTCTTGCAGGTTATTGAAAGTTAAATCCTGTTTATACATATATCAAATATTTGGTTTATAAACGAATACTTTGTACGTAACATACTAAACAAACCAGTGCTCATTTTCTTGCACACAGTTAAATGATTATAGTATATATGGTTAATTAGTTTGTAGGTAATTTCATTTTTAAATGAATTAGAGCAATGTTATTTGCGCATAGTTACATGGCTTCAAGAATTTCTACGTAACACTAATAATTATATCTAATATAAATCATTTGTTTGCATTCAGTGAAGTGGATCCAAGTATTGCAATGTATCACTAACAATTCAAACATAATTCTTTTGTTTTCAACATTGTGAAATGGTCAAACAGTTTTATTTGACCATAGAGAAGACCCTAAAAAATACTACCGTGAGAGTGGACCTGGGAGCGATGGCAATGAAAGGGTACTCCACATTCCTCAAAACTCCAGGACTGGAGCCTTTCTATCAGATGGTTTAATGTTATATCCTAAAAGCTTGTTCGGGGAGGTTTTACTCCTCTGCAGAGATGCTGTCGGTGTATTCTACAGCAACTCCCCCTCACAGACGATAGGGTCGAAGTTAAAACAAATTGAAAAACAAAAAGAACAAACGATAGTGAAGGAAAGAAAACAGATAGGTAAAAAATTTTCTTTTTAAATAAATTTAAAAACTTTGAGTTTCAGTGGTGCTATTGCCTTCAATTTCAGAAAAAAATCCCGTTGAGAAAAGTTTGAACCTCTTCTCCCCCGCCAGCTATAGGCTGAATAACACCACTGCTTTTCTTTTTCTATAATGATAGCCTTGACATTAAATAACCCATGAAGGTTGGTATGCCATTAAAAAAGGAAGCCAAACAAAATGAAAACACAAATGGAAAAGGAAGAGTGAAGAAAACAAGAAAAAAAAAAGACAATGAAGAAAAAGACAAATAGAATAAAACCAATTAGAAAGGTTTCTTTCGTTAATGGCATACCGACTTTCATGGGTTATCTAATTCCAAAGCAAAGCTTGTAGAAGAACAGCAGTGATATCATTTAACCAATAACTGAGGGGATAAGAGAGTTCATGCCTTTCTCAAGGTTATTAGTTGAAAAGTGAACGTTATATCATGACTTCAGTTCAAACTCGTTTACTTCGAGGCCGCAGTTCCAGCTATTACAACACGGACCCCCCCCCCCGACTCCCGGTTAAAAAGAGAAGAAAGAAAAGAAATAAAGATATGTGAGCAAGTGATTCATAGAAATAATCAAAAACAAAGAAAAATGTAACGGAGAAAGAGAAGGAAAAATAGGAAGAAAGAGAAGGAAAAATAGGAAGAAAGAGAAGGAAAAATAGGAAGAAAGAGAAGGAAAAATAGGAAGAAAGAAAAGAAAGAGAAAGAAAGGATAAAGAGAGAAAAAATAACAGAAAACAAAGAAAGATAATTAAAGAACGAAATATATGAAAAGAATGAAAATTACAAAAGAATGAAAAGTGACAAAAAAAAAAAGAAAAAGAGGGAAAACGATAGAGACGAGAAGAATTCAAGTGAGAGAAAGAAAAACGTAGATAAAAAAATTAGAAAAATAGATAAATAAATAGAAAGAAAGAAAGAAAGAAAGAAAGAAAGAAAGAAAGAAAGAAAAGGAAAAATAGGAAGAAAGAGAAGAAAGAGAAAGAAAGGATAAAGAGAGAAAAAATAACAGAAAACAAAGAAAGATAATTAAAGAACGAAATATATGAAAAGAATGAAAATTACAAAAGAATGAAAAGTGACAAAGAAAAAAGAAAAAGAGGGAAAACGATAGAGACGAGAAGAATTCAAGTGAGAGAAAGAAAAACGTAGATAAAAAAATTAGAAAAATAGATAAATAAATAGAAAGAAAGAAAGAAAGAAAGAAAGAAGAGGAAAAATAGGAAGAAAGAGAAGAAAGAGAAAGAAAGGATAAAGAGAGAAAAAATAACAGAAAACAAAGAAAGATAATTAAAGAACGAAATATATGAAAAGAATGAAAATTACAAAAGAATGAAAAGTGACAAAGAAAAAAGAAAAAGAGGGAAAACGATAGAGACGAGAAGAATTCAAGTGAGAGAAAGAAAAACGTAGATAAAAAAATTAGAAAAATAGATAAATAAATAGAAAGAAAGAAAGAAAGAAAGAAAGAAAAGGAAAAATAGGAAGAAAGAGAAGAAAGAGAAAGAAAGGATAAAGAGAGAAAAAATAACAGAAAACAAAGAAAGATAATTAAAGAACGAAATATATGAAAAGAATGAAAATTACAAAAGAATGAAAAGTGACAAAGAAAAAAGAAAAAGAGGGAAAACGATAGAGACGAGAAGAATTCAAGTGAGAGAAAGAAAAACGTAGATAAAAAAAAAAAGTAGAAAAATAGATAAATAGATAGAAAGAAAGAAAGAAAGAAAGAAAGAAAGAAAAGGAAAAAAGGAAGAAAGAAAAGAAAGAGAAAGAAAGGATAAAGAGAGAAAAAATAACAGAAAACAAAGAAAGATAATTAAAGAACGAAATATATGAAAAGAATGTAAATTTGAAAAAGAATGAAAAGTGATAAAGAGAAGAGAGAAAGAAAGTGAGACAAAATGATAGAGACAAGAAGAATTCAAATGAGAGAAAAAATAAATAAATAGAAAGAAAGAAAGAAAAGAAAGAAAGAAAGAAAGAAAGAATATACAGAGAGAAAGAACGAAAGAACAAAAAGAAAAAAATGACCTAACCAAAGAAATAAATGTAGAAAAAGAAAATGAGGAAAAAAAAGAGAAAGAAAAATAAGAAGAAGAAAAAAGAAAAAAGAAAAGAAAAAAGAAGAAGAATAAAATAATACAGATGAGGAAGAAGAAAAGCAATCTGAGGATAAAAAATAATTGAATGAATAACAGGATGGGAAAAAAAAAGAAAAATGAAAATAGAAAAGGCAACAAGTTAAATAATCAAAAAAATAAATAAAAAGGAACGAAGGAAGGAACGAAGGAAGGAAAATAAACGGTGAGACAGAATGAAAGAATAAAAAGAAAGAAAAATAAATATTTAGCGAAAGAAAGAAATTAAGAAAACCAAGAAAGAAAAGAATGAAAAAAACATAAGAAGAATAATGAAAGAATATCAGATGAGGAAGAAGAAAAGAAATACAAGAATAAAAAGTGATTGAAAGAAAGCCAGAATGAGTATATAAATAGAAAAGATAATAATTTACAAAAAGAAGAGGGGAATAACTGAAAAGTATAAGAAAGAAGAAAAAAGAAGAAAAAACAAAGGAAGAAGAAACAAAATGAAATAAGAAAAGTATAAAAGATTATCAGATGAAGAAAGAAAGAAAGAAAGAAAGAAAGGGTGTAAAAAATAGATACAAATATTTGAATAGTTAAACAAGAAAGGAAGGAAATTAAAGAAGGAAATGAAAAGAAAAAGAAAAAGTTAATGAAGAAGAAGAAGAAGAAAGTGTAAAAATATAGAAATGGAAAGAAAAAGAAAAAGTCAATGAAGAAGAAGAAGAAGAAGAAGAAGAAGAAGAAGAAGAAGAAGAAGAAGAAGAAGAAGACTTTCTTTCTTTCTGAAAGAAAGTGTAAAAAAATAGATACAAATATTTGAAAAAAAAGAAAGAAAAGATATCAAAAATAAAAGAGGACGTAGCTCTAAAGACAATTTTAAGTAGATTGAAAACAGTTCATGAAGAAGAAGAAGAAGAAGAAGAAGAAGAAGAAGAAGAAGAAGAAGAAGAAGAAGAAGAAGAAGAAGAAGAAAGAAAGAAAGAAAGAAAGAAAGAAAAAAAGAATGTGTGGAAATAGGATAGAAATATTTGAATAGTTAAATAGGGAAGGAAAGGAAATGAAAAAAAAAAAGGAAAGCAAGAAATAGAAAAAAACAATAACAAAAAGAAAAGACAATTTTAAGCAGAAAAGAATTTTATAAAAAGAGTTAAAAAAAAAAAGGAAAATACAAGAAATAAAATTAATGAATGAATAAAAACAGAAATGAAGAAAGAATATATGAATGAATGAATGAATGAATCAATGCGAAAAACAACGAATGAAAGGTTAGATTATTTCGCATCAGTGCCGCTAACACATCACTAAAGAGTTTTGGAGACTAACAACACCTTTGATGTTAGAGAGCTACCACCGGTAATCGCCAATATTGACTGGCTATCTCCGCCCCCAATGCCCCACTCCAAGAACCTCTTAAGCGTGTCCCTCTCTGATATATAAGCGTACGTGTGACCAAAGTACTCAGTTGACCTTTGGAGACTTGGGTATCACGTGCATCGTAGCAGCCAATCAGTGAATTAATCAAGAGATTACTGTTTCGCATTAATTTTCGAATAAGTCTGTGAATGAGTCAGGTAGTATTTTTAAGGTTTGTGCGATCGTATAATTACCTGCGCGTTTGTGAGATATGGATAATTTGAAACGGGGATGGGTTGCTTAGTGGTAGTAGTTTCGACGAGTGACAAAAAGATAAGAGATGTTCTTCATCAGACATAGACTGTAAAACTCGTTGATTGAATGATTGACTTGCACGGCACGTCAACCTGTCTCCGGTCATTTTATGCCTAAAAGTTAGATCATGTATATTGTACGTTTTTATGTACACTTTTTATAACGTTGTTTTTTTGCTCAGTTATATGATATTAAATGCTCCTACCCAATAATATACTTAAAAAATCTACAAAACAGCGACGATATATATATATATATATATATATATATATATATATATATATATATATATATATATATATATATATCCCAGTCGGCTGAGGCGGTAGAATAGACCATCTGTATCTCTAATGAGTGTCCTGGATCTGACACTAAACAATCTGATGGTGAGGTTACAGTAATGCTGGAGTTTTTAGGAACATTGAGTACCCCTTCCTTGCCATTGCTCCCAGATCCACACTGGCCCGGAGTGATAGGGTCCTATCTATGGTTTAAATGGAACTGTTTGACATTTAAACTGTGTACTTTGACATTTAAACTGCTTGCAAATAAATGATTTATCATATTTACCAACCCCTCCGCTCGGACAGGATATGACACAAGGTCAATTTTTTAACAGGTTTGAATTCAGAGTTTTCCTTCTCCTGGACTAGTTGCCTCACCAAGGCTGAAGAACCTAGTCTGCCCTACTATTTGCCCATAGCTGGAGGGAGAATAATTGGATTCATACCTTTCCCAAGGGTATTAGTGCTATGTAAAATGCAATCAGTCTCGTCCAGGAATTGAACTCGTGTCACTTGGAACAATTTAAATTTGTTGACATGCTAAACTGAATTACTTAAAATAGAACTGTTTAATCATTTAACTGTGTGTAAACAAATGACTGATGCTTAATTGAAATTTTTGTGGTGCATAGCAATACTTGGAACTATTTAAATTTGTTGACAGGCTAAACTGAATTGCTTGAAATAGAACAGTTTGACATTTAGCTGTGTGTAAGCAAATATCTGATGTTTAAGTTGAAGTATTAGTGTTAAATAGCAATACTTGAAAACAATTAACTGTCTGCAAACATGATTTATAGTTCATCGAACTATTCGTATTTGATAGAAATAAATGAAGCCATTAACTGTGTGCAAAAAATAAGCTCAGGATCGTTTAAAAATGTTATTAACAAAATGTGTTTAGAAATCATATTTTTACTATATATATGTATAAAAAAGGATTTGGCATTAAATAACCTATAATGGATGATATAGTGTAAAACCAAACTAAACTAAACCAATAGATAGATAGATAGATATACGTATATAGATACAAGCAGGCAGAATGAAGAACAGCAAATAAACAAGACCCTCAGTTGAACGATTGGTGCAACGTAAACTTACTATTGTCATTTTGATTTACATTACCTCGTGCATGACTAAGATAAGCTCGTTAGTTGGTTGGTTGGTTTTTATGGCTTGTCAACCCTTCTTGGTTTATTCTATGCTGAAGTCATTTTAACAATTATAGTTTTCATTTATATCAGATATAAAAAGTACCTTCACTATCATTTTAAACAGGTAAACATTTCAATAATTTTCTGCACTGTCGATTGTTTAAGCCCAACTGCAATTCAAAATTATTTTAAACTCTATTTGTAACAGATCCATAGATGACGCCCTACAGCAGTTTTTTTTTTTTTGCATAAATCTATACAAACGACTGACCACATTGAGATCGACTCTTAAACATAGGAAGTTGGCGACCTTAGTCGAAGGCGACCAGAAGGCACCCTTTTCAATAGCTACTACACCGAGGTGTAGGCGAGGGCTCGACTCTTTTTTCTTATATATTGACCCTTGACCGAGCCGTCAATCAGAGATGCACCTGTGTAAATAAGCGGAAGGAGGAGCGGAAGCAAGTGGACGTTAGGAAAGAATATAGGCAGATACCGGCGGCCGTTGAGTCAGTTGGTGACAGGAAGGCTAACCAGCTTACAGACTAAGAACACCCCGCTGAGGGCTGTTGCCCTCTGCGACCCCTGGTTAAGCAACCCCAGCCAAGATGCGGAAGAAGTGCTAATTGGGTTCTTGAAGATAACACAGGTGCATTTCTGATTGACGGCTCGGTCAAGGGTCCATATATAACACTTTCTCTGAATAGTTCCACTTTACCCTTGATACGTACCTTATAACAGTAAGTGTTAAGCAAGGAGGTATCAAGTACCATTTTAAAAGTCTTTGGTATGACGCAACCAGGGATTGAACCCAGGTCTCCCGGACCACTGACGAAAACTCTTCCCACTAGGCTAATGAGCCGGTTTCTTAAACATAAGGGTTATTTTTCCCTTAACAGTCAAAATGATCAAAAGACTTAGTCTTTCTCTTTAAAATAAACTTTATTTTGTGCTGAATAGAGTAAACACACTTATGATTTTGGCTTCCCTAATTCTTTCAACATTTAGACCTCTTCTTTCAGAATAAAAGGGCCCAAAAACCAAAGTAGCATTTACCAAGACAAACCCTTGATGATAACCTTTCCTTAAGGCGTTGTTTTTATTTATTTATTTATTTGACCAGAGTTGTTCATTATGAGTCGTATATAGAGTAATCGTTATCATCGTAGATAAGTTCGAGTTGTAGACGGGGCCAGTTAGGGTTAACTTAAAACAAATATACTGCAAAATAATCCTTTCCCCTCAGTTAGTTGTGCCGGCTGGCTCTTTTACATCGACCAGAGAAGGTGATTGATTGATATTAACGGCGTCTCAACTAGTCTGAGGTTATTTTATCATATCATATTAAAATATTTTCTATATTTTTTCTTCTGGTAATTTTTTGCCAGTGGTTATATGATATCAGGTATTTCTATGCTAAAGTGATATATTCAACCCAAAGATAGAACTCCAACAGGCACTTAAACTCCGGATTAGATTAGACTTACAATCAAGGGCAATGAATGGGTAATCCACTGATATCTAGAACTGAAGCCTCACCACCAGATTCAGTTTACTATAAAACTCATGACACGCAGAGAGAAATGGCAATGAAAGGGTACTCCAAACACGCCAAAGCTCCAGGAACGGATCCTCACAACCAGATTCAGTTTAGTTTCATACCCACAATACCCTAGGAGAAATGACAATGAACGGGTACTCCAAATACGCCAAAGCTTCAGGAATGGATCCTCACAACCAGATTCAGTTTAGTTTCATACCCACTATACCCGGGGATAAATGACAATGAAGCTGTACTCCAAATACGCCAAAGCTTCAGGAATTGATCCTCACAACCAGATCCAGTTTAGTTTCATACACACAATACCCGTGGATAAATAACAATGAAGGGGTACTCCAAATAAGTCAAAGCTTCAAGAACGTATCCTCACCTCCAGATCCAGTTTAGTTTCATACCCACTATACCCAGGGATAAATGACATTGAAGGGGTACTCCAAATACGTCAAAGCTTCAAGAACGGATCCTCACCACTAGATCCAGTTTAACCTGATGCTCTGGACATCATTCAGGAAGTCTTAATCCTGAGCAGGAGATACAGTATGTGAATTCTAAGCCCTGTGAACTGGGCTAATTCGAATTCTGAAGCATTACATAGGACTTATTTTTTCTCGCGATTTTCAATGCAATGGCTTCTGCTTCCGAAAACACAATCACTCAAGAGATTCATATCCCCAATTACAGATTATTGGCGAACAAATGACACCCATTAAGGGTGTATATTCTGACTAGGCTATCTGAGCCTCGTGTGTTAAGATCCTTGTCGTTATTTTGATTTCTTCGTTCACAGAATCTAGTGTTGGTAATTCTCGTCTGTAGATTTCCTTTGGTGTTAAAACTCAACTTGCAATTGAGGGTATTTGAGGACAGTTGCAAAAGATCTTAAATGCCTTCAGTCCTCGTCTCTGATTGGCCAATTTTTACTGGAAGTGCCTGATGTTGTCGGGAAAGTTCATGAATAGAAATTACGATTTTGCGAACAACTTAAACAAAATACAATCCAATATCATGTATCCACCAAAAATGTTAAATGTCCCGAGGGAGAATAAAATTGTGACATCCTGAATATACGTTTCAATTTATTCACATTTACGTAAAAGAAATATTGTTGGATTACAGTAAATGATTCCATATACAGATCAATAAGGTTTACTTGCTTAATGACATATCAACCTTCGTGGGTTATTTAATGCTATAGTAAACCTTTTAGAAGGACAGCAGTGAAACTGTTTAACCCATAATTAGGCGAGAGTAAGGGTGTTCATGCCTATCCCAAGGATATTAGTCTGAAAGTGGACGTAATAGCCGGACTTGAGTTTGAACTCGCTCACTTCGAATCCACGGTCTCGCTCGTTAGCCATTACGCCTCGAATATTCAACACAGATCAATAATAGCAAAACTTCTGATAGTGCAAGAAGGAAAGGAAGTAAAAAAAATGCAAGAAAAGAAGAAGGAATGCCTGAAGAAGCGAAGGAAAACAAGGGAAAAATGAAAGAAGAAAAAATAAAAGAAAGAAAGAAAGAAAGAAAGAAGGAAATAAAAAAGAAAAACAAAAAAAAAACAGTAAGAAAATCAAGGAGGAATGAAAAAGGCAAGAAAATAAGAAAAGCAAGAAAAAAAAAAGATATGCAAAAAGAAACAAATAAAATCCGGAAGAAAAGCACGAAAAAATAAGAAAATTATTTTTTCGTGCTTTTCTTCTGGATTTTATTCGTTTCTTTTTGCATATCTTTCAAAGAGAAACGAAAGAACACAAGAAAAAAAAGAACAAAGAAAAAAAAGAAAAAGAAGTAGAAACAAACATAAATTAAGAAAAAAGAAAAAAAAATTAAAAAAAGAAACTAAGTAAAAAACAAAAACTACCAGGAAAAAGAAGAAAAGAAAGGAAAAGAAAAAACAGAAAAGCAAGAATAAGAATAAATGAAGAAAAGAAGAAAACAAAGAAAAGAAGCAAGAACAGGAAAAAAAATGAAGAAAAGAAGAAAAGCCAGAAAAATACAATGAAAAGAAGGGATAAGAAAAGAATTTAAAAAAAAAAAAGCATGAAAAAAGAGAAGAAAAGAAAGAAGAAATTTAGAAAGGAACAAAAGAAACAAAGAAAAAAAATTGTAAAAAAAAAAAAATAGAAGAAAAAGCAAGGAAAAGAAAAGAAAACTAAAAGAAAAGAAGAAAAGCAAAATAAAAATAAAAATGAAGCAAGACAAAAAAAATACAAGAAAAAGATTAAAGGAAGGAAGAACTAAGAATAGCAAAAAAGAAAAAGATGAAAAACAAGGGAAAAAAACATTAAAAAGACAATAAGGAAGAAGAAAAAAAAACTCAAGGAAAAAATAAAAAAATGAAGGAATAAAAAAAAAGTGAGAATACAGGAAGAACAGCAATGAACAAAAAAAAAAGACAAACCAGAAGAAAATCAAGGAAAAATGAACTAAATAAAAAATGCAAGAAAAAATAAAAGAAGGAGAAAAAAGAAAAACAAAGAAAAAAAGAAACCATAAAAAACACAAAGGAAGAAAAAATAAAAAAAACAAAAAGCAAAAAGACAAGAAAATCAAGAAGAAAAAAAGCCCCCCCCAAAAAAACCGCGAAGAAAATATAAAAAATAAAAAAGGGCAAGGAAAAAAGAAAAACAAAGAGAAATGAAGAAAAGCAAAAAAATAAAAAAATAAAAAAAAAAAAGAGGAGAAAGGAAAAAGTCAGTAGAATCACAAAAGTGCTGAACCGCATCATTGTAGTAAACGGGTTCGATCCTCAGTCATGCTATCACGTTCACTTTCAGACTAATGCCCTTTAGAAAGGTATGAACCACCTTATCCCACCAAACTATGGGTTAAATATCATTTCTGTTCTTCTATAAGGCGAGTTTTGGCATTAAATAACCTACGAAAGTTGGTATGTCATTAACCAAAGAAACAGAAAGAATAAAAATATAAAAGCTTGAGGCAACTACTCAAGAATGCTGCGAGCAATTTTGAACAAGTCCTCGAGGCAACACCCCGCAAAGCCTCAACTGTACAGCCACCTACCTCCCATCATGAAAACTATCAAAGTTAGACGAACCAGACCCACAGGACATTGCTGGAGAAGCATGGACGAGCACATAAGTGATGTTCTCCTATGGACCCCCTGATATGGCCGAGCAAAAGCAGGACGACCAGCTCGAACCTACATACAGCAACTCTGTGAGGATACGGGATATAGCCCTGAGGAATTGCCAGAACCGATGAACGATAGGGAGGAATGGCGAGAGAGGGTCAGGGATATCCGTGCTAGCGGCACGATATGATGATGATGATGATGATGATAATGTCAAAACAGATGATACTGTTACTTGGTTGTAGCAATTTTCTTTTCCTGCAGTATCGGTTTGTTTTAGTTTTATGGTATATCAACGATTGTGAGTCATTTAATGCCAAATCCGTTTTACACATGTACTAAATATATAAATTCTAAACACATTTGGAAATTTTTTCTTTCTTTTTTAAAACTCAGTTAAATGGTTTAATTTAATTTAAAACAATTCAGTTTAGCATAAGTAGTCTTTTGTTTACACACACTCATTGGTTTAAGGTTTGGTTTCTTCTGTTTAATGGCATATCAACCTTCATGGGTTATTTAATGCCAGAGCCATCCTCCTTGTAGAACAGCAGTGATGCTATTTAACCCATAGCTGGGAGGATAAGGAGGTTCATGCCTTTCCCAAGGGTATTTGTCCGAAAGTGATCATAATAGCGCGACTAGAGTTCGAACTCACTTAATACGATTCCGGATTCCAGCGTTTCGACCATTACACCACGAGGACACCCCGCTCATTGGTTTAAGTATAGCTTTTTTTTTTTTTTGTTTACACACAAAAAGGAAACTTAATGAATTACAACTGTATGGCCTTTAACATTTAGTGTAACGATTATCGCCGTATGAAATGGTATTGGCGGCCCGATTTCAAATCAGGGATGAGTTTGTTTGAGTTTCCCTTAACGTTAATGCTCTTGGGAAAGGCATGAATCCATCTTTTCTCGCTTCTCAACAATAGGTAAATAGTAGGGCAAACTGAGCTCTTAAGCTTTAATTAGGCAAGCAGTCTAGCAGGAGGAAAGCTCTGAATTCAAACCAGCTTTATTCCGTTAAAAATTGACCTTTTCTCACGTTCTGCCTTTAGCGGAAAGGATTGATTAATTGACAGATGTATTGTTTCATTGATTGATTGATTTTAACGACATGTCAATCCGTCTACGGTTATTTTAAGCCTTGAGGTTATAGAATCACGTTCATTGTACATCGATATTTATATTTTTCTGTATTAGTTTCGTAAGGGTTTTTTATTGTTTGCACACAGTCTTATTGAATATGAATAGCTTTTAAGCAGGTCTACTTGATCCATAGATAACCATAACAGATACTACAGTCTCCGTTAGAGTTGTCCTGGAAGTAATGGCAATTATAACCCAGTTGCCATGATGGTTGATTGACTTAATTCTTTTATCATCTGGTTTGGTTTACGCCGCGAGGTTCTTTTAATTAGCTGTTAAGTTAGCTGAAGTCTTTGAGCGGAAATATTTGATCGAATTGGAAAGTTAAAGCGAGTTCACTTCGACCAGAGTGGCCCAGTTGGCTGGGGCTGCAGAATACAACGACTACATCTCTGCAAAAGGGTAAGGCTCCCCCAATGAGTGTCCTGGATATGACACTAAAAGATCTGATGGTGAGGCTTCATTAATAGTGAAGCTTTGGGGAATGTGGACTACCCCTTCATTGCCATCACTCTCAGGTCGACTCTAGGCCGGAGTGGTAGCACCTGATAGAGTCATATCTATGGATCAAATAGAACTGATCTGTGTACTTATGCTAAACTGAATTGCTTGAAATAGGACTATTTTTACATTCAAACTGCATACGTATGCTAAATGTGGAGTACTCCTTCATTGCCAGCACTCCCAGGTCCACTCTGACCCAGAGTGGTAGCACCTAGTAGGGTCATATCTATCGGTCAAATAGAACTAAACTGCATACTTATGCTAAACTTAATTGTTTGAAGTTTGATTTGGCGTTAAATTATCAGAAAAGAGTTGATACGCCGTAAAATAAAACAACCAACCAACCTGACCAGAGAACTGTCATTCTATACAGGAAGACCAAATGTAAACAAAGTAGATTTATGTCTTGTCACAAGTTTGATTGAGTAAATGAAAATATTTGGAGACACCTGTCATATGACGCGATAACTTAGCGAGATGACATCACACTACCGATGTCCTGAATTTAGGTATATAAATATTAGCGAATTTTGTCGGTTGTCCTTTAAAAGTTGGAAGCAGTCGGAAGCAGTTGTCAGTTGGGGTGAGATATCGGTCGGGCTGGGCTGTGTCTTTTGTGTCTCTGTTCATAGACCCTTACAAATTTTCTCTCTACCTCTCCTTCCCCCCTCTCTCTCTCTCTCTTTCTCTCTCTCGTGGTACTGTATGCAGTCTGACCATCGAACAGTGAATCTAGACAATGAAGCAAAAATTTCCATAAATATATTGGACATGTTACTGTTATACCAATACGTTCCAATAAATGATTATTAATTGTTGACGGAGAGTTCTTGTCTTTGAGAGGCAAACACCCTGGCAACTTTGTTCCAACCAATTCCCCTGATCGTTAGAAGTTCTGGGTGAATTTTGTCATTCCTTAACTGTGGATCTTTCAAATACAATGGGGGTACAGAGGAGATTGATAAATAAACTGGAAACTCATTTAGCGCCGTTATCAGGATAAGACCAAAGTAAAAGTACCATGACAACTATAGTCCCGCCTTTGGCGCCGTTATCAGGATAAGACCAAAGTAAAAGTACCATGACAACTGTAGTACCATATTTGGCGCCGTTACCAGGATAAGACCAATCATTATGATTAAATTTGGTACCACAAACATTGTTGTGCACAACGGTTTTACATTTGGCGCAGGTATCGGCGTTGGTCATCGTAACCATGATATTGTTACAGTGGTGCCGTGCCAAGATATTGTTACATTTAGTACCGTACCCCAAACGATAACGTTACAAATAGTAACCGACCCCAGAACACAGTAACACATTTGGTGCCAGACCAAAGCCATAGTGTTATAATTGGTGCCTAAACATAGTGAAGGGGTACTTCACACTTTCCATAGCTCCAAAATTGGACCCACACGATCAAGTTTAGTTTAGTTTTATATCCTGGACACTCGCCTTTTTTGGAGGGTGGTAGAATCTTACATCTCAGTAGAGGATATTGTCAGCATATTCTTTGCCCTGCCAATAGAGAGGGGTATCGCTGAGCGCTCTTGCTTGTTCAAATATAAGTTTGATCTTTTCTCCTATAGATGGCACTATAGAAAGTTTTATATCATAAGATTGGTCGGGTTTGGTTGGGTTGGGTTTTATGGCATATCTACCGTTGTAAGTTATATAATATCATATCCTCTTTATACATACTATATATGATTTTCTGTGTCATGGAGGTGCCCGTGGTGTAATGGTTATCGTCCCAGGAAATGGACACAGCGATACGAGTTCAAACCTGGACGAGGCTGATTGCATTTCACATAGCACTAATACCTTTGGGAAAGGTATGAATCCAATTATTCTCCCTCCAGCTATGGGTAAATAGTAGTGCAGACTGGGTTCTTCAGCCTTGGTGAGGCAACTAGTCTAGGAGAAGGAAAACTCTGAATTCAAACCTGTTAAACTCCGCTTAAAAAATTGACCTTGTGTCATATCCTGCCCAAGCGGAGGGGTTGGTAAATATGAATATTTGATTTTGTAAACGCATAATTTGTAGTAAACATTTTTAAACGAGCCAGAGCAAATTTATTTGCATACAGTTAAATAGTTATATATATGATTTGTAAGTCATTGGTTTGTAGGCAATCTTATTTTAAAATGAGTCAGAGCTTTTTTATCTCACGCTTAGATGTGTCCAAGTACAGGCTGTCTCAAAATAGATGTAACCCATAAATATGATAATTCATATTGCATCAAGTCATCTTTCATCTAAGTCCTAAAAAACAATCATATCACTTCAGAAAGGTCAAACCAGATGACAAGGGCAGAAATTGATTGACTTTATCCTACAGTTCACATGAAAGACTTAATTCTTGGGAACTTTTTCGGAGGGACTTTTTTGGACTCCTTCCCACAGAATCTCTCACTGCATCCACATTGTCAGGACATCTTGCCGTCGACTTCCTGCTAGATCTTGGATTTTCTGCCTTCTTGTTGAGGTTGTTTACTGACCTTATGGCTTAAAATCTGTGTAACCAACGATAAATCTAGCTTTTCTGCGGATAACTGTTAAATTAAACTCCCTGCGAAATTTTTCAATCACAGTTTTGAATGATTTTGTCTCCAAATAAGAAGTGGTGCAAAATATTTTTTCTCTCTTGTGTAAGGTATTGTGATCAAGGATTAATAGTTGTTATAATATACTATTTTCAAATCAGAAACAAAAAAGAACACAATATTATTATTAGTCGAGTTATCAGCAGTCACATGGGTCCCATGTATATTAAGACACCCTATATTAATGGATTGCATCAATTTTGAGACAGTTTTGAAAGATCTTGTCTTCAAATAAGTAGCGACGCAGAATATTTTTTCTCTCTTGTCTAAGGTATTGTGGTCGAGGATTAATATTTGTTATAATACAGGGTGATCCCCCCAAAAACAGAACCCATATATTTTTGACTGAAATTCATAAATTTAATTCTAGCCTTTTCTTTTTTTCAGGATATGAAGTAGATTCTGTGCATGAAAATTTGGGACCATAGTATTCATCAATATGTCCAGAAGTTCGAGTGTACAAAATTAGAATTATTTTGCTTTATTTTTGTAGAAGTAATAAAAAAAAAAGTTTATGGGTTCTGTTTTTTTTGGGTCACCCTGTATACTATTTTCAAATCTAAAAAAAATGAACACGTTATTATTAGTAGAGTTATTAGAAGTCACATGGGTCCCATGTATATTGAGACACCCTATATTAATGGATTGCCTCAATTTTGAGACAGTTTTGAAAGATCTTGTCTTCAAATAAGTAGTGACGCAAAATATTTTTTCTCTCTTGTCTAAGGTATTGTGATCGAGAATTAATAGTTGTTATACTATTTTCAAATCTAAAACAAAAAATGAACACAGAATTTTTAGTTGAGTTATTAGCAGTCACATGGGTCCCATCTATATTGAGACACCCTATATTAATGGATTGCCTCAATTTTGAGACAGTTTTGAAAGATCTTGTCTTCAAATAAGTAGTGACGCAAAATATTTTTTCTCTCTTGTCTAAGGTATTGTGATCGAGAATTAATAGTTGTTATACTATTTTCAAATCTAAAACAAAAAATGAACACAGAATTATTAGTAGAGTTATTAGCAGTCACATGGGTCCCATGTATATTGAGATACCCTGTATTTTAATACGAATGATTCTATTTAGTATTAATCATTTGGTTGTACTTAAATTGTTTATGTTGCAATCTAACATCAAAAGTTTTATCTGCTTATAGTTTTCAAGCAACCCTATGTAACATTAAGAATTTTGGCACACAGTTAAAGGGTTTCAGATATTGCTGATCATCACTAATTCAGGATACTATTTACCAACCCCTCCGCTCGGGCAGGATATGACACAAGGTCAATTTTTAAGCGAAGTTTAACAGGTTTGAGTTCAGAGTTTTCCTTCTCCTAGACTAGTTGCCTAACCAAGGCTAAATAACCTAGTCTGTCCTACTCTTTACCCATAGCTGGAGGGAGAATAATTGGATTCATACCTTCCCCAAGGGTATTAGTGCTATGTGAAATGCAGTCAGTCTCGTCCAGGATTTGAACTCGTGTCGCCGTGTCCATTTCCTACGACGATAACGACTACACCACGGGCACCTCCACAAAATTCAGGATTACTCATTCGGTAGCATACAGTTAAGTTGTTTCAAATATTGCTATGCATCACTAACATTTTAATTTGTCATTTGTTTACACAGTTATACATGTATAAAGAAGATTTGGCATTAAATAACCTATAAGTGTTGATATGCCTTTAAGCCCAACCAAACCAAATTCTATTTGCCCAGTCGGCGGAGACTGAAGAATACTCCCTCTCCATCTCTGCAGAGGGGTAAGACTCCTCCCCAACGAGTGTCCTGTTTACGATACCAAACAATCTGATGGCGAGGCTTCAGTAATGCTGGAGCTTTGGGGAATGCGGAGTACCCATTCATTGCCATCGCTACTAGGTCCACTCTGACCCGGAGTGGTAGCGTCAAACCTATCTGTGGGTTAGATAGAATTGTTTGACATTTAAACTGAGTGAAAACTAATGCCTTTTGCTAAAATGAATAGTTAGAAATAAAACAGTTTGATCCTTAAACTGTGTGTAAACAAATGACTGATATTTAGTTGAATTGTTCGTATTCATAGCATTATTTGGAACCATTTAACTATGTGCAAAAAATGAGCTTAGGCTGGTTTAAAAAAGTTATAAACTAAATGTGTTTACAAACCCTACAAATTTAGCATATATGTATAAAGACTTCGCATTAGATAAGCTGCAATGGTTGATATGCCATAAAACCAAACCAAATCCTATATATCTTATATATATATATGTATAAAAGGGAATTGGCATTGAATAACCAATACTTGTTGATATGCCATAAAAACCAAACCAAATCAAATCACATATATTTAATGTATATGTATAAAGATGATTTGGCGTTAAATAACCTAGAATGGTTGATATGCCATAAAACCAAACCAAACCAAAGCAAATCCTTTATATTTAATACATATGTATAAAGATGATTTGGCGTTGAATAACCTAGAATGGTTGGTATGCCATAAAACCAAACCAAACCAAAGTAAACAAAGTTAAATGATCAAACAATTCTATTTCAAATACGTCATTCGTTTATATACAGTTTAAAAATCCAACAGTTCATTTTGCACCCTAGATACGCCCCTTTCAGATGCTACCACTCCGAGCCAGAATGAACCTCGAAACAATGGAAAAGAATGGGCACTCCACATTCTTCAAAGCTCCTGGCCTGGAGCTTCACGATCAAATGGTTTAATGTTATATCTAGGACATTCATTTGGCTTGGGGAGGCGGGGGTCTTACTCCTCTGTAAAGATTCAGTCGGTCTATTCCCTGGCCTGAATCGAATGGACTGAATAGTGATAAGAACATCTACAAAAAAGAAAAGAAGCCCCTAGAATGATATCTAACAATGTATGCCATTAAATACAAGGGTAGCAAATGAATTTAGACTTTGTTTCTTTGAACAAAACTTAATCAAATTATCTTTTATTATTATTTCTATTATTTATATGATACTATTGAATAATGTTAGAAGACGACTTTTCAGCAATATGAGGTAACGTAAAAAATCGTCAGCAAAATTAATTTTCTGGAACAGATTTCCGTGGCGATTGGCTCTAAGCCACCAAACATGACTGATCCTATATTGTTTTTCAATAAATTATCGAATACAGACAGCCGGAATACTGAATACATTAGATCAAATTTTATATCTTTTATTTATCTGTTTTATTCATTTATTTTTTCTTGTCAAGAGGATCCCATACGTCAGCTGTTGTTTTATGGTGGATATTTCAGTTATATGGTCACTATTCACCTCCAACAGAGGAGAGCTCTTCACTTAGAAGTGAAGAGAAGAAAGAAAGAGAAAAAACACGGACAGACAAGGAGAAAAGGGAAGGGAGAGAGAGAGAGAGAGAGAGAGGAAGAGAAAAAGGGAAGTGAAGTGAAGAGAAAAGGCGTAAACCAAAGACAGATAGTGAGAGAGGGGAAGAGGGAGAGAGGAGAGGGAAAGAGAGAGAGTGAGCCCTCCACTCAGAAGCGAAGAGAAGAGAGAAAGAGAAAAACACATATGTACATGAGAGGGGGAGGGGAAGAGAGAGGAAGAGAAAAAGAGAGCTTTCCACACAGAAGTGAAGAGAAGAGAGATAGAAAAACAAAGATAGATAGCGAGAGAGAGAGAGAGAGGGGGGAAGAGAGGAAGAAAGTGAGTGAGAGAAAGAGAAAGAAAATTCTTCACCCAGAAGCGAAGAGAAAAGATTAAGAGAAAAACACAGAGAATGAAAGAGAGAGAAGAGAGAGGGGTGGGGGGAGAGAAGAGGAAAGAGAGAGAAAGAAAATGAGAGAAAGAGAAAAGAGAAAAGAGAGAAAAAAGGAAGAGAGAGAAATCTCCACCCAGAAGTGAAGGGAAAAGAGAAAGAAAAAACATAAAGAAAGACAGAGACATAGACAGATGGAAAAAAGGAGAAATAAAAAGAAGAGAGAGAGAGAGAGAGAGAGAGAAAAAACTAAAAGAGAGAGGTAGAGAGAAACAAATAGAGAGAGAGAGAGAGAGAGAGAAACAAAGAGAGAACTCCACACAGAAGTGAAGAAAAGAGAGAGAGAGAGAGAGAGAGAGAGGTGAAGAGGGAGGGAGGGAGAGAGAGAGAGCGCTCCGCTAAGAAGTGAAGAGAATATGGAAAGAGAAAGAGAGCGAGAGAAAGAGAGAAAGAGAGAGAGAGGGGGGAATGATTAAGCTTTAGTCAGATCTTTTCTTTTTTAATATTTTCAATTTTTTCAATTTTATTTCATATTATCATTTTAGCCGATCTTGGTGCATTGAATGCAAAACCAATTTGCTGCATTTGTTTATTATAGACAAAGAAAAAAAAAAGTTCAATTTATTATTAAGCCTGTCTCCTGAGGAATTACCAAAAACTATCTATTTCTACTTTTATTATAATTTTCAAAAAATACTCTTCGTACAATGTTTCGTCCCGTTCCTTTTCCTGTTTTCTTTATTTGAAAGTTAAAACTTTCTCATTAAAATAATTTAACACTTTTTACAGATTTAGTCAATGTGGTGCCTTTTGCCTTCGTATTGTTGAGTTTTCTGGCATATCAACCCTGGTGGATAATTTAATGCAAAATTCTGCTAACACACACGCGCGCGCACACGCGTGTGTGTATGTGTGTAGTTGGGCAGCAGTCTTTCATTTAAGCATGTTTGATTAGATATTAAAGACACATTTTTAAATATCCTTTCAAGTTTCCTGGCAAGTGTCTTGGTTTGGTTTCTTTGTTTAATGGCATATCAACTCTTTTTAGGATATTTAATGCCAAAGCCATTCTCCTAGAAGAACAGTAGTGGTACTATTTAACCCATAGCTGGGAGGATAAGGGGGTTCATACCTTTCCCAAGGGTATTTGCCCGAAAGTGAACGTAATAGCGCGACTGGAGTACGAACTCGCGTACTTCGATTTCGCAATCCATCGCTTTAACCATTACACCACGAGGACCCCCTCCCCGCAAGTGTCTTGGTTTCAGGTTGGAATTGGTGGATGAATTTACCAAAATTGTCCTGAGCAAACATGCAAATAACCCCTGATGATGGCCTATGAAAGGTCCGAAGCGCTCGAGATAATTTTGGTAAATTCATCTACTTATTCGAACCTGAAACCAAGACACTTGTCAGGAAACATGGAAGGATCTTAATAAAATTATATAGACAAAATGTGTCTTTAGTATTTAATCAAACATACTTATATATATATATATATATATATATATATATATATATATATATATATATATATATATATATATATATATATATGATTTGTAAGCAAATATTTTGAGGGTAACATTATTCTTTAACGAGCCAGAGCTCATTTGTCTGAATACATTTAAATAGTTTCATGTATTGTAATCCAACACTATTTGATATTAATCATTCCTTTGAATGCAATTGAAATGTTTTTAAGTATTACTATCTCGACGTAATTGACTCATAGCCATCGCCTTCAAGTATTTAAGATAAAATAGTGTTGACCCTATTTACCCAACCCCTCCTCTCGGGCAGGTTATATGACACAAGGTCAATTTTTAAGCGGAGTTCAACAGGTTTCAATTCAGAGTTTTCCTTCTCCTAGACTAGTTGCCTCACCAAGGCTGAAGAACCTAGTCTGTCCAACTAATTACCCATAGCTGGAGGGAGAATAATTGGATTCATACCTTTCCCAAGGGTATTAGTGCTATGTGAAATGCAATCATCCTCGAGTTGCCGTGTCCATTTCCTACGACGATAACCATTACACCACGGGCACCTTCATGAAATAGTGTTGACTACCTCGAGATTGTAGCAGGTGTACTACAAGGAAACACATTAGCCCCATACTTCTTAATCATCTCTCTAGACTACGTGCTTAGAATATCTATCGATAAAATCAAAGAAAACGGTTTCAAGCTAACAAAAGAAAGAAGCAGAAGGTACCCTGCAAAAGCAATTACCGACGCCGACTACGCCGATGACATAGCGCTTTAGGCAAATACACCCGACCAAGCCGAAACCCTACTACATAGTCTGGAACGAGCCGCTGCAGGCATTGGCTTCCATGTCAATACTCACAAAACGGATTATATATGCTTTGATCAAACAGGCGACATCTCCACACTAAACAGTAGCTCTCTGAGACCAATTGACAAGTTCACCTACCTAGGAAGCAGTCTCATCAATAGAAAAAGACATCAACACGTGACTTGCGAGGGCATACTTCTGTGGACCCCTTTGAATGGACGTATCGGTACAGAGCTGTTGTATGTAGGTTCTAGCTGGTCTTCCTGCCTTTGCTCGTTCATGTGAAGGGGTCTACAGGAGTATGTCGCTTATGAGCTTGTCCTTACTTCTCTAGCAATGTCCTGCATGTCTTGTTCGTCTGACTTGGATAGTTTTCGGCATGGGTGGTAGGTGCCGTACAGCTGCTGCTTTGTGAGGTGCTGCCTCCAGGACTTGTTCAATATTGCCCGCAGCATTCTTGTGTAGAGGCCGTCAAGCTTTTTCTCCATAAGCTTAGTTAGCGTCCATGTTGTGCATCCATACAGTAGTATCGATACGACTGCTGCTTAGAAAAAACTGCGTTTCATTCTATCGGTCAAGTCGGACTTCCATATGACAGATAGCCTATCGATAGCCGTCCACGCCTTTGCTAGTTGCTTGTTGATGTCGGTCTCGCTCGATGAGACACTGCTTCTTAGGTAGGTGAACTTGTCTACTAGTTTCAGAGAACTACCGTTTAGCGTGGAGATGACCTACACTCATGCAAAAGAATACCTCCCCACCTAAAAAAAAAAGCGGTGTTCTAAGTATGACGCTAAACTTTATCAAATAATAAGGTTTTAAGTAAACCATTATAGCCATTATTCACAGGTCAACTTAGAATCATAGTACTTGCATCCCCTGCAGAGTCATCATATTCCTCCGTTTAAAAAAAGGTGCATCTGGGTATGACACTAATACGCATCTGATGACCAGGGTTCAGTTCTGAGGGTGTCCTCGTGGTGTAATGGTTAAAGCGATGGACTGCGCAATTGTAGTGAGCGAGTTCGAACTCCAGTCGCCCGGTTACGTTTACTGTCCGACAAATACACTTGTCAAAGGTATGAACCCCCTTATCCGCCCAGCTATGGGTTAAATAGTACCACGACTGTTCTTTTAGGAGGATGGCTTTGACATAAAATAAAGGTTCATGTGCCATTAAGCAAAGTAACCAACCAACCAAGCTTCAGTACTGAAACTCTTGGGACTATAGAGTCATCTATTCATAGTCATTACTCCCAGTTCCACTTTGATTAGGAGTGGTTGTATTTGTTAGTATCCCACGTATGAGCCAAATAGATCTATTCAAAATTATGAGCATCGGGTAGGAATACTGGAATCCATATAAATATTTGCTAACAGATTATCATTATAATTATTATTCCTTCGAGAGTTTTTCACAACAGCGTTAGCTGATGATTTTCCACTGGAGTTTGAGTAGCAGCAAGTCTCCTCTCAAGTCTTTAGGACTCTACTTAGTATTCTAACCGATCTTAATAATGCTGGTCTCCACTTGCCCTCTTATTTCCAAGAGTAGTTTAATAGTTTTCATCGTAGGAAATGGATACTGCGTCCAGAGTTCAAATTCGGGACGAGGCTGTTTTCATTTCATATATCATTCACTCCTTTTGGAGTGGTATGCATCCGACTAATCTTTCTTAAGCTATGGGTAAAAAGCAGGATATGTTGGGCTCTTTTACTACGGTATGGCAACCGGATTAAGAAATGAAAAACTCTGAATTCAAACCCCGTTCGTTCGGAAGGTTGGTAGTTGGATGTTTGTATCCACGTCGAAGATTTTAACTTTTGTAATATAATGGCCGAGGGATTTTGTTTTATATATCTTGCCTTTTGGTTTAGTTAGGCTGAGAACCTTTCGGCTCAGTGCATGGGTTAGTTAGGTACAAACTTGAGCGCAGGTGTTGACGTGCGCCCGGGGAGGATGTGTCATTCACAGATGTCACAATAAAAATCCCAGATAGAAAGGTTGACCAGTGGATGTGAATGACGTCATGCACCGGAAGCGCGCGCGGAGGATTTTGGGGATTTTAAAAAAGTCAGTTAGTTGAGTTCTGCGTTGGGAGAAGACGGTTGACCTTCGTTTGCTCGCCGTGGCCTTGTGTCGGGTGCACACGTGGTTTGGGGGCAGATGGAAAAGTCAGGTGTATCTCTCTCCTTATGTCGAAAAAACCTTTTAACTCAAAGGTAATAAAAAAGTTTCGTACCTGAACTAAGAAGTCGTCAAGTGTTTTTCGTGTTTCGGGATTCCTATGTTCTATGAATATTTTATGAACATTATATGTACGTTTCACATATTCATGTATGGGTATGTTACACTTTCAATTATTGCCATATTTTGGGTGATAAACAAGACGTAGTAATACCCGTTTTGATTGTATAGTATACTCCTTGAAATAATAAAATTCTGGCGAATTTGGTTTAAAAGAAAATTAACTTTTATTCAAAGTAATGTTTGGGGTGTATTTACTGTAATACTCGAGTAGTACTACTTTGTTCGCTCTCTTTACCATTTTTCAAATATTTTTCGTTATCGATCAAGTAGTGTTAAGTTTCTTAAATAGATAATTATTAAAGACGCGACATCATAGAGAATCTCGGAAATAGCGGTAAACTTAATCAATGTGCTGCGTGTATAAGAACAGAGGTACAAATACACAATGATTTATCATGGTTTGCTTTGGTTTCTTTGTTTAATGGCAAATCAACCTTCGTGGGTAATTCAATACCGAAGCCATCCTTTTAAAAGAACAGCAATGATAATATTTAATCCATAACCGTGGGTATAAGGGTATTAGTCCGAAAATGAGCGTAATAACGCGACTGGAGTTCGAACTCGCTTACTACGATGTCGCAGTCCTGCACTTTACCCATCATGACACCAAAAGTGGAGACGCTCATGGTGTAACGATTATCGTTGAACGAAATGGACATGGTAAGCTGGGCTGAAATCCCAGACGAGGCCGTTTGCATTTCATATAATGCTAATAGACTATAGAAAGGTGTATGCATCCAGCTGTTCTCCCTCCAGTTATGGGTAAATAGTAGGGCAGACTAGTCTCTTTAACTTCCAGTTTCGGAGAAATAAATCTCTGGATGCAATCCGGTTAAACTCTGCTTCGAAATTGACCTTGACTCACATCTTCTTTGTGTTGGGTAAATGTGTACTTGAAACTATATAATTGCTTACAACAATAACTGACTTCGGCATTGAATTGCTCCGTAAAGGACTGACGTGTCATAAACCAATAGATCTAAACCTGGTCTTTTAGTAAATAAAAAAGAAAGAAAAAGTAACGTGCTCTTATCTTTAACCCGCCAGTATAAATTTAGTCACCTGACCACAGCCCTGTCGGCTGGGGTTGTAGAATACACCGACTGCACCCCTGCAGAGGGGTTAGACTTCCCCACAACGACTGTCCCGGACATGACATTAAACAAACTGATAGTGAGGCTCCAGTAATGCTGGTGTTTGGGAGAATGCGGAGTACCCCTTCACTGCCATCGCTCCCAGGTCAATTCTGGCCGGGAGTGGTAGCACCTGATAGTGCCCTGTCTATGGGTCAAATAGAAGTAAACTGCGTACTTATGCTACACTGAATTGCTTGAAATAGAACTGTTTGATCATTTAACTGTGTGTTAACAAATAACAAATGTTTAATTTGGTCTAATGAGTACAGTATTCACCAATGAACCGGGGGACTGGGGTTCAATCCCAGGTCGAGTTACACCAAAGACTAAAAAAAATGGTACTTGGTGCCGCCTAGCTTAAAACTCAGCATTATAAGGTAAGGATCAAGGGTAAAGTGGAGCAATCCAGGGAATGGAATAGCGCCCTCCCTTACACCTCGGTGTAGTAGCTATTGAAAAGGAAGCTTTCGGGTCACCCTCGATAAAGGTCACCAACTTTACTTTATTAGTGATACATATCAATACTTAGAATAATTTAAGAGTGGGCAAAAGAATGACCTTAGGCTCGTTTAAAAATGTTATCAACCCAATGTGTTTACAAATCTTGTATATTTAATATATATATATATATATATATATATATATATATATATATATATAAAGAGGTTTTGGCTTTAAATAACCTACAATGGTTGATATGCCATAAAATCGGACCAAACCTATCTCTGGGTCAAATAGGAGTGTTTCATCATTTTACTGTGTCTATAATGTTGACTGATGTCTAAATAAATTCTTAGTGACACATATCAATTCTTGAAACCATTTAACTATGTGCAAATATATGATTAATAGGAAATAGAAAAATTCGTGTTAGATAGAAATACTTGAAGCTATTTAACTGTACCAAACAATGAGCTTAAAAACGTATCTAGAAAATGAGAATACGAATCATATGTATTTAATATATATGTAAAAACAGGATTTAGCATTAAATAACCAACACTGGTTGTTATGCCACAAAAGTACACCAAACCAAACCAAACCAATCCTATTGAAGAAAGGCCACGACGAGAAATTTGTTTCTGTGTAATCTATTTATCAGAATTTTAAACTAACATTGAAAAGAAATATAAGGCGAACAGTCATGTTTTCTTATCGACTAAATTGGATTTTTGAAAATGGTGTCGACTGAACAATTATGATGATATGGTGCCCGTAGTGTAATTGTTATCGTCGTAGGAAATGAACACGGCGACACGAGTTCAAATCCTGGACGAAACTGATTGCATTTCACATAGCACTAATACCCTTGGGAAAGGTATGAATCCAATTATTCTCCCTCCAGCTATGGGTAAATAGTAGGAAAGACTAGGTTCTTCAGCCTTGGTTAGGCAACTAGTCTAGGAGAAGGAAAACTCTGAACTCAAACCTGTTAAACTCCGCTTAAAAATTGACCTTGTGTCATATCCTGCCCGAGCGGAGGGGTTGGTAAATAGGATGATATCATTGCTCTTAAAAATATCCGCCTTGACTTTTTATCGCTACGAATATTCAGACCATCGTCTTCTTCTTCATTGTTATATTCTCAACGTTTCGTCTGATGCATCCTTCTGCCTTCTTCAGGTGTAATATGTCGAATACGAAAACCCTCTTTATTTAATCCCCTAGAGGTAAATCATTCTAATCCTCTTAACCCTAACTGGGTTCAAGTGTCAAGTCATCGTAAATATTCTTTGATATTTACCTGTAGTTGGGATTGAACCCACAATCTCTAGATGATTTCATCGAGAAACACTTCTCTACCAAACGTCTATATCCGTTGCCCCATGTATCCATATAAAATCCATATAAAATAAAGGTTGTCGTCATATATCATTACACTTACTCACAGCAAATCAATTGCTAAACTTAAAATAAAACCAAACTATATCTTATCAAAACACAAAATCAGATTCCCATCAGAATTATTTCTTAAGTTAAGTCTGGCACAAGGTGATGATTATTTGGTTTGGTATGGTTTGATCCAATTTAGTTAATTTTTTTAACTCTGGTTGATGGTTTTAGTAGTGAGTCGTTTCCTCGCTAGATTTAGAGGTCAACCAGAAGAGAGTAGAAAAGGAGAGGAAGATATGAGAAGGAGATTCAAGGCAATAAGAGAGAGAGAAAGAGAGAGAGAGAGAGAGAGAGAGAGAGAAAGGTTATACAGGAGAAACGAATAGGAAAGTGGACTGTAGGTTCCCAAAGTCCAGGTTATGAGAGCAGCAGACACTCCATCTAAAAATAGAATTGTATCAACACCAAATCGGTCGACGGCTGTGATTGGCTAAAAGAAACGCAAACGAAAAAGCCGTTGGAGTGGACACGGGATAGAAAACAGGAAAAGAAAGTGAGTTGGAGACCAACCGTGGAGATGTGAAGACAAGACGAAAATTATGTCACCCACTTTGGGTAAGTTCCTCGATGGAGTCCCACACCGGCTGCGAAGAATAGTACCAAGGTCTGTGTTTACCTCTCTTGTCCTACGTCTGTTTATTTCTCTCTCTCTCTCTCTCTCTCTCTCTCTCTCTCTCTCTCTCTCTCTCTCTTTGAAGCAGTTGACATATTTCATACTCTGTTTCTCTCTTTTCGATGATTGTAAATATAGGATGGAAACGAATAAACTTCATATCAAATGAACCAACAGACGTTGCTTTGTGTGTTCGTCACTTTTTCGAGCTTTCAACGGGCATTCGACTGAAACTTAAAAGGTTGTGATACACTCTTAGAACTCTTTAGAACCGTGTTGGTACACGTGTCTATGTGAGACCGTAGTGCTACAATATCAACCTCTGTGGGTTATCTAATGCCAAAGCCATCCTTGCTGAAGAATACCAATTATACTATTCAACCCATAGCTGGGGAATAAATGAGATCATGCCTTTTCCAAAGGTATTTGATCAAAAGTGACGGGGACTTGAATTTGAACTCTCTTACTACACTACGGGGACTACTCCCATAGGTATTTGGTACCCAATGAGGATTGGGATCATTAGTTAAAAAACTAAACTGCATCTGTTAATAAGTCTCCAGTTCTGGAGCTTTAGGAAGAATGAAGTAACCAGTTTGTTGCTATTACTCCTAGCTTCACTCTGACCCGGAGCGGTAGTACCTATAAGGGTCCTATATATGGGTCAACTATTTCTGTTGCAGATACAGAGTTTATCTGTTTAAAAGGGTTGTGTAGATACATTTTTGTACCGCATATAAGCCTTAAACATACATGGACATAAAATAACCCAACAAAGGTTGGCCTGCCGTAAAACCAATCAGTCAATGAATCAACAAATCTTCGGTAAGTCGGCTGCTAGTTTTGTTAAGCATGATTAAAAACACCGTTCAATGATTTCGTTGCGGATCTAAAAGAAACATGAAATATGTCAAGTGTGCTGAACTGATGAATGGAATATGCAGAAATGTATTGATGGTTCATAGATCTAGGTCATTATCTAACTGGTTAGACTGAGAATTTTTCAGCGCCTTTTGTATATACGGGCCGAAGGTTGTAATATTCTGTTCTTGGTATATTTTCACCCAAACTTTTGAGTTACGAGTTGAATATAACACAAGATCAATTTCTAAGCGGTGTACAGGTGATTTGTGTTTAGGGTTTTCTTTCACTTAGATTACAAGATTAAGGAGCCCAGTCTCTCCTATTTATCCATAGCAGGGGAAAAAGAAATGGATTAATACTTTTTCCAAAGAAATAAGCGCAAAGGAAAACGCTAGTAGCGTTGTGTAGGATATATATATATATATATATATATATATATATATATATACACACACAGAGATATATATATATACATACACACACACACATATATATATAAATACGCACACACACACATATATATACACACACAAACATATATATATATATACACACACAAATATATATATATATACACACACAAACATATATATATATATATGCACACACAAACATATATATATATATATATATATATACACACATATACATATATACACACATATACACACATATATACACACACACATATATGTACACGCACACACATATATATATATATATATATACACACACACACACACACACACACATATATATATACACATACATATATATATATATATATATATATATATACAGACATATATATATATATATATATATATATATATATATATATATATATATAATGAGAAATTATGAAAACGATTAAGGATAATATCTTTCGTAAGTATAAAGATGAAATCATTCATCTTTTGTTCACCCCCGACCAGTTCTGTTATTTCCCAAATAATTTCATTCACCAATTTAAAAAGCACTACTCTTGTTTTTCGTGACCAAAATGGTCAAGGTAACGTCCATGAAACATTAGTCCTTGGCATACGAGATGATATATAAAGCAAAAATTCTTGGAATTGTATGTATTTATGCCATGGATAGAATTTGAACAAGGTCATTTTTTAGCGGAATTCAATTCAGAGTTTTCTGTCTCCTAGATTCGTTGCTTAACCAAACCTATAGAATTCAGTGTGCTCTATTATTTACCCATAGCAAGTGGATTGTGGAGAACAGATAGATACATGCCTTTACCAAAGGAATTAGCTCAAAGTAAAACGGAAGCAGCCTTATCTAAGATTCGAACTCGGACCATCGAATCCATTCTTTATAACAATAGGCTTTATGGTAAAGAGGTGCCCCCCCCGAGAGATTCTATGCAGAAAAATGTCTTTCAGGCAAGTTTAAAGCAATTATACGCATCTACATACATTAAATCATTGTGCATTTTTAAAGTAATTGTTAAACTTTTAAATGTAAGCAAGTTCATTCGTTTTTTAGTTTTAGATTTACTTCGATTACTTTTTTTCCAATTAGAAAAATGGTAATTGGTTTGTTTAATAGCATATCAACCTTTGTAGGTTATTTAATGTCAAAGCCATTCTCCTAGAAGAAGCGGTACTATTTAATCCATAGCCGGGAGGATGAGGGGGTTCATACCTTTCCCAAGGATATTTGCCCGAAAGTGAACGTAATAGCGCGACTGGAGTACGAACTCGTTTACTACGATTCCGCAGTCCATCGCTTTAACCATTACACCACGAGGACGCCCCCACGGTTTGGTTTGGTTTGGTTTGGTTTTATAGCATGTCAACCACCATACGTTATTTAATGCCGAATCCTCTTCATACATATATATTAAATATATATAATTTGGTTTGGTTGGATTTTATGGCATATCAACCATTGTAGGTTATTTAATGCCGAATCCTCTTTATACATATATATTAAATATATATGATTTGGTTTGGTTGGGTTTTATGGCATATCAACCATTGTAGGTTATTTAATGCCGAATCCCCTTTATACATATATATTTAATATATATAATTTGGTTTGGTTGGGTTTTATGGCATATCAACCATTGTAGGTTATTTAATGCCGAATCCTCTTTATACATATATATTAAATATATAGGATTTTGTTTGGTTGGGTTTTATCGCATATCAACCATTGTAGGTTATTTAATGCTAAATCCTCTTTACACATACATATGAAATATATAGGATTTGGTTTTGATGAGTTTTATGGTATATCAACCGTTGTAGGTTATTTAATGCCAAATCCTCTTTATACATATATATTAAATATATAAGATTTGCTTTGCTTGGGTGTTATGGTATATCAACCGTTGTAGGTTATTCAATGCCAAATCCTCTTTATACATATATATTAAATATATAAGATTTGCTTTGCTTGGGTGTTATGGCATATCAACCATTGGTAATGGCAAATACTCTTTATACAAATATATTAAATAAATATGATTTGTAAACAGATTTTGTTGATAACGTTTTTGAACAAACCTAAGCTTTTTCCATTGCACACAGTTAAATAGTCCCAGGTATTGCAATTTATCACTAACAATTCGATTAAGCATTTGTTTACACAGAGTTAAATGATCAAACAGTTCTATTTTAAGCAATTTAGTTCAGTATTAGTCATTTGTTTGCATTCAGTTTAAATGTCAGTTCTATTTGACCCATAGTTGCTACCACTCCGGAGAAGAATGAACCAGTGAGCGATGGCAATGAAGGGGTACTCCGCATTTCCCAAAGCTCCAGCATCATTGGAACCTCACCATCAGATTGTTTCTCATATCCAGGACATTCGTTTGGGGGGTCTTACCCCTCTGAACAGATGCAGTCGGTGTATTCTACAGCTCCAGCCGACCGGGCCACTCGTTGTGGGGACGTCTTACCCCTCTGAAGATATGCAGTCGGTGTATTCTACAGTTCCAGCCGACCGGGCCACTCGTTGTGGGGGCGTCTTACCCCTCTGCAGATATGAAGTCAGTGTATTCTACAGCCCCAGCCCGCCGGGCCACTCGTTGAGGTAAGACTCCTCTACAGAGATGCAGCTGGTGTATTCTACAGCTTCCTCCCCCCACTGACTAGGCAAAAAATGGTTATGTGTTTATATTTTGTCCGTTAAAAATAACTTTTTTTTTTAGAATGTGTTTTTTTTAATCAAATTCATAGTGATGATGTCATTATTCTGAAAGGCGTTATCCATCCAATCAGACATGAATTCATATTGGCTGTCGTGTTTTCATCTAGCCGTTCGGGTAATTGACATGGTCATCCCTTGAGATTTCAGGGCCTGGGAAGATGATATTGCCATTGTCGGAGCAATAGTAGATTATACCGTCACACAGACTCACACAAATGAATCTAGAGAAAGAGAAAAACATGCATGCGCGAACAGACAGACAGACAGACAAAGACACTCAGACAAACATACCCTCACACTCATAGAGACAACACAAAAGAAAGAAAACGAGATACCCCTCCCACAAAAGAAAAACCCCGAAAAACAACAAAAAAAATCCTTCAACACAATAACAAAAAAATACCAATAAACTCATGGTTAAAACCAATTGAATTGGTAGCGGCTCGGGAAAATAGAACAGTTGTGCCAAGTTCAAGTTCTGGGCTTTGCAGATAATTTCACTTTCGCATTAATACTCTTGGGAATTGTACGAATCCGATCTTCAAAGAATTCTGTCCATCAGCATTGTTAACGGCACGCCATGTTACTACAGGGAGAGAAAAAATGGGAGGTGAGTAAGTACATGAATGGGCATTGACCTTCGCCGTAATTCATTGCCAAGACAATTGCATCAGCTGCTATATCCATACTCAGTCATGTCAGAAGATTATAGTTACCAGCTATACAATCAATAAATATCATTGAAAATAATTAAAACTATTTCTCTCACTATATATATATATATATAAACGACCCATTGTTCTAGTGAATAGAACTGTTTGATCATTTAACAAATGACAAATGTTTAATTTGGCCTAATGAATACAGTGTTCGCCAATGGGCCGGGACACCAGGGTTCAATCCCAGGTTGAGTTATGCTAAAGACTAAAAAAAAAAAAAAAAAATGGTCCTTGATGTCGCCTTGCTTAACACTCAGCATTATAAGGTTCGTATCAAGGGTAAATTGGACCAATCTACGAAATGGAGTAGAACCCTCCTCTACACCTCTTTGTAGTAGCTATTGAAAAGAAAGTCTTCTGGTCGCCCTCGACTATGGTCGCCAACTTTACTTATATATATATATATATATATATATATATATATATATATCGGAAAAAACATACACTGAAAGAACTGAAAAATCAGTGGATTAGATATGATTTATTATTTTCATAGGTTATAGATTTCAAAATTCTCTTAGTTTTAGCGAAAAGTTATTGGCGAAGGATATCAAATCAATGAAAAGGAAATTCTTTGAAATGTCCTATTTTATGGTATTTCTGAGAATTTTTTTTTTTAAATTATGACTTTTCCTTATAAATAAGGAAACTTTGCCAACAATAATCAAGGAAAACAATCACTTTCTATATGTGTCTGAACCATTGAAATTTTTATGAAAATTTGTGGCAATATTGAAAAAAAAAGAATGGTTTATTTTTATCAATGCCTTCTCTCATTTTATTTTTATTTCTCTATTTATTTTAATACTCAATATATCGATGAAAAACTTCATCCTACATGCTGAAGCGAACTGATATCAAAATGTAGACATATTACTAAATTTCTCTTGTGTCATTTGCCTCATGACTAATTCCATGTCTGTTATCATCTATTTGTTCATCCTTATTGCTCTCTCTCACTCTCTGTCTCTCTCTCTCTCTATATATATATATATGTTATAAGAGTGTTGGTTGTCACTAATCCACTTTGTGGGTTTGTGGGGAACCAAGTGCAACATAATATGGAAAGTACTAAATATCTAGGATAGAGCTATTATATAATAATAATGATAAATGAATATATATTAGATTAAAATATTTAATGCCATAGAATTTAGTCTGCGACCCCTGGGTTTCATAGAGTTTTTACCAAACAACAATCACCAGGCAGTTAACGAAATTTCATTTCATTTGGTTAACTGCTTGATGACTGTTTTTTGTAAAAACTCCATGAAACCCAGGGGTCGTAAACTAAGTTCCATGGCATTAAATATATATATATTTGGAACTGCACTTTGAGTAATTATATTAAGAACTAGGATTTCTTCGATACATTAATCCAATATCCGTTACAATATTAACCCATTCGTTATTACGATTTGGTTTGGTTTCTTTGTTTAATGGCATATCAACCTTTGTAGGTTATTTAATGCCAAAGCCATTTTCCTAGAAGAACAGTAGTGGTACTATTTAACCCATAGCTGTGAGGATAAGGGGTTTCATACCTTTCCCAAGGGTATTTGCCCGAAAGTGAACATAATAGCGCGACTAGAGTACGAACTCGCTTACTACGATTCCGCAGTCCATCACTTTAACCATTACACCGCGAGGACGTTATTACGGTTATCTTAACAATCGATGTGCTAACCCATGGTAATACAAATAATAAGGAGTTCGTTCCGATATGTTTCATAAAAAGCCGTTTAGTTAAATCAATATTAATATTAATATTTTAGACGACATAGACAATATTAATGTTTAAAATTGACATTAATTTCAACGAAAATTAAAAATCAATTTTATTTTTATCTATACTTTATCAAATCGAGTCTAAACTTACTATTAATATCTTTCGGTATTCACCGGTTTTTGAAAAAGTCAGTAGTAATTTAAATTATAGGTAACGGGTTTTGAAAAAAAGAGGGAAAAAAAGAAAGGAGGTTAAAACAAGAAGAGGAATGTATAAACATTATATCTGTTAATATATATTTCCACCGAAAAAAAAATTCTTTTAAGGAAATTAAAAGTTTTTTTTTATTCTCTTCTCCCCGGAAGCAATGTAAACCTGTCTATATCGTATTCAAATGCATAACCGTATTTCATCCATCTGAAGAAGGTCATTTATAGACCTGAAATAAATCTATAATGGAACTACAAAACTGAATTTTTTTCGCCTAATTTTATAAGATAGATAAATAGATAGATGTTAGTTGATCAATATCGTAGACTGATATACTACTTCGCTAAATTTTAAAATGTTTACTGTATAATGTGTGTTATCTAGAGAGACAGAAAAAGACAGAGAGAGAGAGAGAGAGATAAAGAGAGAGAGAGATAAAGAGAGAGAGATAGAGAGAGATATATAGAGAGATAAAGAGAGAGAGATAGAGAGAGATAGAGATAGAGAGAGAGAGATGGAGAGAGAGAGAGAGAGATGAACAAAAATGATGATACAATAGAAATATTTATTTACTTTTTTGTTGTTGTTACAATAAACCAAACGCTTCCACCTCGTGCAAAACGTGACACAAGGTCACCAGTGAAGAACCCCCGGGTTTGAATTCGGTGTTTTTCTTCTCCTAGACGTGTTGCCTTACCAAGGCTGATGAACAGTCTGCTCAATCATTTATCCATTGCTGAAGGGAGAAACAAATGAGGTCATACCTTTTTCAAGACAATTAGCTTTGTTCAGGAATTGAATCTGAGTCACTGAATTCATTTCTTACTTCGATATCTGTTACACTATGTGCGCCTCTTTACTATTATTCATTTTTTGATTGTTTACATCTGATTTTGACCTTAGGTCATCCTCAGGAAAAAAGTATTTTTTGTAAGTTGTTGCTTCAATTCTGTCTTGCATCGACTTGTTCTTATGTCAGCTAATTTCTACTGTTCAAAGATGGGCCATTTCTCCGAATTTGGTCTATATTTCCCTGTGGTCAAATTCGGTTTTGGTTTCTTTGTTTAATGGCATATCAACCTTGGTGGGTTATTTAATGCCAAAGCTATCCTTGAAGAAAAACAGAAGTGGTACTATTGAACCCATAGCTGTTTGTTTATTTGTTATCAATAGAATATGAACCTTCTCGGGTTATTTAATATCAAATCCATCCATTGTTTTAGAAGGACAGTAGTGGTACTATTTAACCAATGAATACGAGGATAAAGAGATTCCAACCTTTCCCAAAGATATTTGTCAAAACGTGAACGTAATAACGCGACCGGAGTTCGAACTCGTGTACTACAATTCTTCAGACCAGCGCTTTAACCATTATACCTCAGGGACACCACTCCCCTAATACTTATTATTTATACACAATTATAGGGTTCATTGGGCTAGTGAGTAGAGTGTTCGCCAATGGTCCAGGAGACCTGGGTTCAATCCCAGGTCACGTCCTACCAAAGACTTTAAAAATGGTACTTGATACCTCCTTGCTTAACACTCAGGAATATAAGGTACGTATGAAGGTTAAAGTGGAGTCATCCAGGGAAAGGAGTAGCACCCTCCCCTACACCTCGGTGTTGTAACTATTGAAGAATGAGCCTTCCGGTCGCCATCGACTGCGGTCGCCAACTTTACTTACTTATAGGGTTTTGATAACTATTCTTACCAAGGTTTCGTTTCGGTTTTTTGTTTAATGGCATATTAACCTTTGTGGGTTATTTAATTCCAAAGTAATTCTTGTTGAAGAACAGCAGTGTTATTGTTTAACAAATAACTGGAGGGATAAAGAAGTTGATACTTTTCCCAAGGGTATAAATGTAAAAGGAGTGCAATAGAGAGAGTTGAGTTCGAACTCGCTTACTCCGAGGCCGCAGTCCAGTACATTAGCTATTACAACGCTCGGTGGTCTATTCAAGATGCTTGAATTACGTCTTGTTTATTGCTCCTCTCTTTCTCGAGCTCTTTGTTTGGCTTTCATTTTCCTCGTCAATGTAATCATTATTTCAATCAAACGATCCATGTCTAACATTAAAAAAAGCCACGACAACGTAAAAGTGGCTAATTGAATGAATTGTTTTTGATGGAAACTTAATCTAAATTTAAAAAAATAAAATCTATTAAAAAATCCAGGAATAATTTTGGGCTGAAAAATACATAAGTTTTTAATAAAAACTATTTAAAAAAAATGAGTTATTCAATGCATCGATGTTCTTTTCAAAATTTAACGAAATTAAAAAAAAATCAGTTTGAAAAATCAAGGAATAATTTTGGGCTGAAAAAATAAAGAAGTTTTTAATAAAATCTATTTAAAAGAATGAGATATACAATGTATCGGTGTCCCTTTTAAAATGTAAACTTAAACGAAATGCTTAAAAATAAAAATTTCATACCTGCTTCCGTTGCAAAAATAAACCCTAAAATTTTCACCAAGTTATAGCCGTTGTGATATCACCTACGAACACACAGACACATAGTACCTTGTTTTACAATCGGCAGAGATTTTATGTCTGAATGTTCAAATATTTTCGTTTCTTCTGTTTGTATCAGCGTGACAATTTGTGTCGTTTTCTGATTTATCTTATTTATTTATTTTGGTTGTTTTTTTTTAATCAAACAATTATTTTTAACCAAAAAATACTTCATTTAATGCAGGAACTATATTTTCAAAGTCCCATTAGACTTTTTTTAAACGGCACTTTACTATTTGTCTGTAATCATTTGATAAATGGTTTCAAGTATTTCTATCCAACATTAATAATTATTTGTTTGTACACAGTTATATGGATCCAAATATTCCTATCAAATACTGATAATTTGAACGCAGATGTATGTTGCCCAGTCGACTGGGGCTGTAGAATACACCGACTGCACATCTGCAGAGGGGTAAGACCCCCACCCAACGAATGACCTGGATATGACACTAAACAATCCGATGATGAGGTTTCAGTAATGCTGGAGCTTTGGGGAATGAGGAGTACCCCTTCATTGCCATCGCTCACAGGTCCAGTCTGACCCGGGATGGTAGCACCTTGGTCAAATGGAACTAAACTGCGTACTGAATTGTTTAAAATAGAACTGTTTTTGACATTGAAACAATACTACGCTAAACTGAATTGTTCATAGTAGAACTGTTTTGACATTTAACTGTGTAAAAAAAATATATTTATACAATGCTAAATTGTTTGAGTAAGAACTGTTTGACTAAACTGAATTGCTTGAAATAGAAATGTTTTTGACAATTAAACTGTATACTTATGTTAAACCGAATTATTTTAAATAGAACAGTTTACTTGTATAAAAATGGATTTTATATTAAAAAACCTACAAAGGTAGACATGCTATAAAACTCAAACAAACAAACAAGCAAGCAAACAAACAAGCAAACAAACAAACAAACAAACAGATGTATGTTTTCTAGCATTCCTATCTAATACTAATAATTATAAGTTATCAACGGAATATGTATACATCATCATCATCATCATGTCGTGCCACTAGCACGGATATCCCTGACCCTCTCTCGCCACTTCTCCCTATCATTCATCGTTTTTGGCAGGTCTTCAGGGCTACATCCCGTATCCTCACATAGCTGCTGTATGTATGTTCGAGCTGGTCGTCCAGCTTTTGATTGGCCATATGCGGGGGTCCACAGGAGTACATCACTGATGAGCTCGTCCCTGCTTCTCCAGCAGTGCCCTGCGTGTCTGGCTCGTCTAACTTGTATAGTTTTCGTGATGGGAGGCAAGTGGCCGTACAGCTGGTGTCTTCTGGGGTGTTGCCGCCTGGACTTGTTCAATATTGCCCGCAACATTCTTGTGTAATTGCCGTCTAGCTTCTTCTTCAGCCGTTTAGTTAGCGTCCAAGTAGTGCATCCATATAGTAGTATCGATACGGCCGCTGCCTGGAAGAAACTGCGCTTCATTTTATCGGTTAGGTACTTTAATCAAAGAGGCAACATCTCCACACTAAAGAGTAGTTCTCTGAAACTAGTAGACACGTTCACCTACCCAGGAAGCAATGTCTCATCAACCGAGACAGACATCAACAAGCGACAGCTATCGATAGGCTATCGGTCATATGAAAGTCAGACCTGGCTGATGAAATAAAACGCAGTTTTTTCCAAGCGGGGCTCGTGTCGATACTGCTATATGGTTGCACTTCATGGACGCTAACTATACGTATGGTGAAAAAGCTTGACGGCAATTACACAAGAATGCTACGAGCCATACTGAACTAGCCTTGGAGGCAACACCCCACAAAACAGCAGCTATACGGCCACCTACCACCCATCACATAAACTATCCAAGTTAGACGAACCAGATATGCGGGACACTGCTAGAGAAGTAAGGACGAACTCATAAGCGATATAGTCCTGTGGCCCCCTTCATATGGATGAGCAAAGGTTGTACGACAAGCTAGAACCTATATACAACATATCTGTGTCGATACAGGATATAGCCTTGAAGACCTACCGGGAGCGATAGAAGATAGACAAGGGTGGCAGGAGAGGGTCAGGGAGATCCACGCTAGCAGCACGACATGATGATGATGATGATGATAGATTTGTTAGAAAAGTGAAGCAATACAGCTGGGTTAGATTCGGCCAGCCGTTCGGTCATGTTCGGTTTACTTCGGCAATCATGAGCTCGCATTCCGTTTTCATTGGCTCGACTCTTGTGTTCGATCTGGCAGCGCGACGCGATGATGATAAGTTTTCAAGTAACCATTCTATCTACTAATAATCATTTGTTTTCATGCAGTTATATGGTTTCAACTCTTCCTATTTCATGTAAATAATTATGAAATACATTTATTTGATACAGAGATGGGACCCTAAGAGGTGCTATCACTCCTACCGAGAGTGGTCCTGGAAGTAATGGTGTTGTATAGCCATAACACCCGACATTGGCCTAGCGGTTAGGGTGTTCGCCAATGGCCTGGGAGACCTGGGTTCAATCCCAGGTCGAGTCATACCAAAGACTCAAAAAATGGTACTTGATGCCTCCTTGCTTAACACTCAGCATTATAAAGGTACGGATCAAGGGTAAAGTGGAGCAATCCAGGGAAAGGAGTAGCGCCCTCCCCTACACCTTGGTGTAGTAGCTATCGAAAAGAGAGCCTTCGGGTCATAGCCATAATCATAATCAATCACAACAGTACATATACATATGCAAAAACACAGGCGGACTCTCTGTTGTTCAGGTACGAACCGTTTATTAATTTCTGACTTCGTTTCTTCGACACGAGGAGAGAGACAATTCTTAAAAGTCTTTCGTATCATACTATGTTAATAACACCCCAACGCTCGACGTATCTCGTGGTTCAATCTCAATTTCTTAACACCATGGTCGGATCCAACTTCTCAACATCATGGTCGGACACAAACTTCACCTGTCTGCCTCAATGGCAGACAACTCAACTGTCTGCCTACATCGTTCAAAGTCAAGTCAACTCTCTTTTTCTAAATCTTCAAATTCTCAGGACCATCGCTTCCGGTTATGACGTCATTCACACTCCAGCCCATTTCCTATCTGGGGTTTATTATGACAATTGTGATTGTCATATACTTTGCGCACGAGCGTAAACTGTACCCAATACTATGCACCTGAACTAAGAGCCGAATAGTTCAAAGCCCAACCAAACTGAATGATAAAATATAATTAATGAAAAATGTTTAAAATAAAAAATCATTCCTTAATTATACAACTATGGCAACAAAAGGTTTCTCCACGCTTTCCAGTGATTAAGAACTAGAGTCTCACCACTAGATCCAGTTTTATAGGACTCCTCTTTTTAGTGTTGCTTTACTCCTCTTCAGAAGAATTCTGTGAACATATTCTAAGCCCACCGTGCGAGCGTCTGAGGAGCATGGTTTCGTTTGGTTAGGTTGTATAGTATATCAACAAGTGTTGTTTATTTAATGCCAAATCCTCTTTACACATATGTATTAAGTATATAGGATTTGGTTTGGTTTGGTTGGGTTGTATGGCATATCAACCATTGAAGGTTATTTAATGCCAAATCCTTTTTATACATATATATTAAATATATAGGATTTGGTTTTATTGGGTTTTATGCATTTCAAACATTGTAGGTTATTTAACGCTAAATCCTCTTTATACATATATATTATATAGGGTTGGTTGGTTGGTTGGTGGTTGGGTTTTATAGCATATCAACCTTTGTTATTCAATACCAAATCCATTTTTATACAAATAATCAGTTCTATTTCTAACAATTCAGTTTAGCATAAGTTAACAGTTTAATTGTCAAAAACATTCCTTTTTCAAGCAATTCAATTTCATCTAACAGTACTAATTTTAACAATTCAGTTTAGCATAAGTACGCAGTTTAGTTCTATTTAACCCATAACTAGGGCCTATCAGGTGCTACCGTTCCTGGCCAGAGAGGACCTGGGAGAGATGGCAATGAAAGGATGCACCGTATCTCCCAAAGCTCCAGCATCATTGAAACCTCACCATCAGATTGTTTGATGTCATATCGAGGACACTCGTTTTGGGGGGCTTACCCAGTCGGTGTATTCAACAGCCCCACCCGACTGGGCAAATAGGATTTGGTTTGGTTGGGTTTTATGGCATATCAACCATTGTAGTTTATTTAATGCAAAATACTATTTATACATATTTATCAAATATGTGATTTCTGAAAACATTTTGTTGATAACATTTTTAATCGACGCGGAGCTCATCTTTTTTGCAGACTAATTTCGATCTGATACGAATAATTCTTTTTACTATCGATAATTTGTGTGCACAATGTTTTCAAGTATTGTTATATATCTCTAACAATTCGAATAAACATCAGTCATTTTTTCACACAGTTGAATAATCAAACAGTTCTATTTCAAACAATTCAGTTTAGCATGTCAACAAAGAATTTCATACCGTGGATACGTATTAAAAATTCAGGTATTGTATTTTAATTTTGCTTTTACATCAATTTTTTCTTTTTTAAATCTAAATTTTTATTCTTATAATCTAATAATTTTTAAGACATCTCAAAACCTATTTTATTGGGTATCTCAATATACATGGGACCCATGTGACTGGTATTAATTCTATTACTAATAATGTTGTATTCTTTTTTGTTTCAGATTTGAAAATAGTATAACTATAACAACTATTAATGCTTGATCACAATACCTTGGACAAAGGAGGAAGAATATTTTGCCTCATTACTTATTTGGCGGCAAAATCATTCAAACCTGTCTCAAAATAGATGAAACCTATTAATATGATAATGATTTATTTCTGAGACGAGAAACTCAAAAAAAAGATTGCATGACCTTGAAGCTGGTATTATAACAATTAAAAAAAACATTGATTTGATTTCTCAAGCTCAAAGGATGTATTTTTTATAGGATGTGTTCCAAATGACTGCCATTGTGCTCGTCTCAGTAATAAATCATGATCATATTAATGGGTTGCATCTATTTTGAGACACCCATAAAAAAGGATATTATCGAATTCGTGTTTTCTTGTGTAAATATGATTATAGACATTGTTAACGACGTCAAAAATACCCGGATTGTTTTTTCATTTAAATAACCCGTATGTTATGAACGAAACATTACAAGCTGCAAATTAAATCCAATCAAGCGTTTTGCTAGGAGTTCGATATCTGACAACACGTCGACATGATCTAGCAATCAAGTAAATCCTCCCCGTGGAACCCTATACTTTTATTCACATGGACAAAATTTTCATTTTCACCCAGGTGCCTACAGAAGCCGTTAAATAGATAGATAGATAGAGAGAGAGAGAGAGAGAGAGAGAGAGAGAGAGAGAGAGAGAGATATGAACAGACACAGATTGAAGATTGCCAACAGACTGACAGAGATATGGAATAAATTGAGATAGATAGATACTATCATTGTATGCATATATGTGTGCGAGTGTGGAAAAGTTCTAATACCAGCCAAGATGAGAATGATATTTTTGTATTTCATTTTTGTATATTATATATATATATATATATATTGACATCCCAAGACGGACTGTTTCGTTGTATCATAACTCATCAGCGTGGCTAGACTCGCGAAATGCCTTCAGCTTGGATCGAAACCCGGCCACTTTACGTCAGCCCGATAACATAAACTCCCAGCCACCTGCAGCCTCAACGTAAGCGAGGGAATTTAACGTATATGCCTGAATTTTTTCCATTTATTTACATTTTACGCCAAAGGAATCTGGAGTACTCAATTAATTCGTTAAAAGAGCTCAGCATTACGCAAGTGGCAATCGTTTATTCCTTCGCGAGAGTGCTTAACCTTCAATGGGGAAGCAATTATATTGTCATCCTCAGACAGACTGTTTTGTTAGATCACAACTCATCAGTGTGGTGAGACACGCAAGATTCCTTCAGCTGGGATCGAAACCCAGCCAACTTTACATCAGTTAGTGCCGAGTGTGTTGAACTGCGGGACCAGTATGTCGTATTACGTACATTTCTTGATCCTAGGTCATTCCCTTCTTAGTCAGGCTAAGAACTTTTCTCCTCCTTGATTTACTCGTATACTGAGCTTCTAGACACACATGTGATTATAGTATTGCAATCTTTAACCAGACTGACAGTATAGTTTGCCAGCCACGTGACAAAGCAATTAAAGCTCTCTCTGTAATCACCAAAGAAGATTCACTTTCTACTAATTTTCTTTCGTGTTTGTGTTTGTTTTGCATCTGACGAAAATGTTCGTTTCGTCGACTGATTTAAATTTTTTTTTCATAATAATACATAATAATGATAATGAATTTCTTAACTTTGCAACCTTCTGAAAACGTATGCAAAGTTAATTATACAAAATACGACATTATGCAATCCGTAGCATTCACACGCACGTGACTTCAATGTAAGTACCGTAAATACTTGTGTATAGGTCGAATTGTGAAAAGCTGATTTTTAGATTTAAAAATTACGATAAGTAATATTGATGCAACTTAGCTTCAATGATTAATTCCATAATTCAGTTACAGTACGTCAAAAATCGACTTATATAAGAGATCGACCTATACACGAGTGTATATGACAATTATTTGTTTTTGTAGTTCCTAGGTCGTCGGGTTGCACTTCCAAGAAGTTACTTTTCGTGGGTACCTTCAGAGTCGATATTAACGATTTGCACATGGTTTCAAGTATTCCTATCAAATACTAATAATTTCTACTCTGTTATATGGTTTCTGACATCCCAATTTGTACTTAGTTATACGGTTTCTAGTTTTCCTAACTAGTAAATTGAATTACCATGACCAGAAAATCCGGTGAATATATACGCACGATAAACGGAAAAACTGGACCGCTGTTTCGACCTTATTAGGTCTCATCAGCAGTGTATACTGTGATCTCCACCACTGGAGATCGAACACAGATTGCAGTGCCGAAACTCTACAACTGAACCAACAGTTCATATCGCACACAAGTGACGCCAAATCAATTAGTCATGGTAATTGCGCGGCCAATTAACCTAAATGTGTTTTGAAAGTTACATCCGTACTCTTTATAGAAAACACGGTCACATCCAGGGCCACGTCTTCCCAAGGGGATTGGAAATACACATCCGCGTAATTATTATGACCTAAAGGGCAACGATATAGATGTACATATTTTTCTTTTTTAAGCAGAGGAATTATATTGTGAATTATATTACCATAACCAGAAAATTTTTTAGCCATGGTAATTCAATTTCTGAGACGAAACTTGATGATTTTTATTACTAAGGGTTTTCGGACTATTGTCTTCATCTTTATTGTTATTTCTACATCGTTTCAGCCTTCTCCGGCCTTCTTCAGGTATTTGTCGAACTCGGGAACCTTCACGGAATTTCGAACTACGTCCTTTATTGAATTCATGGGGGTCGCCTATTCTGATTCCCTTAGCCATAATTGGGTACAAGTGTTAAGTATTCCTGTATTGTTATTGTCTCCTTAGAAGTTTAGGGAACCAACGCCTATAACCGTTACGCTATGTGTCCTGCTGGACAATTCAGAGCGAATTTTTGGGACTTATAATCTTAATGTTCTTACTTGACTAGGATTACTACTATCAAGTATGATTTTTTTCCTGTGCTCATATTCAGATTTCTTTTTATCTTGCCTTTTCAATAATCGGTTCCCATATTGTATTCAGCTCTATACTTGGTCTACTCAGCAGGTTAGTAAGGCTAGAAGAACATCGGAAGGCAGTAGTACGAGGTGAGATTTAAAAGTCGGGTATGGCAGACCATATATGGAAAGAAAAGGGAAACCATCTGCCCTAATGGGATAAAGTTGAAATAATTGATAGGGCTGAACATTGGAGGATTAGACACCTGAAGGAACAGCACATATGTTGGGATTCAATGGCCTGAAAAAGGCCGAAGGACATATCGACCAAAACGTTGTGGAAATAACAAGTATTCATATCTATTAATAATAATTTGTAAACAATTATATGGTTTCAAGTATTCCTATTTAATAGAAAAGATTTGTAGACACTAATATGGTTTCAAGTATTCCAATCTAATTTTAATAATTTATATACAATTATATTGCTTCGAAAATTCCTATCTGATATTGATAATTTATACATCGTTATACGGCTTCGTGTTATTTATCTTATACAAATAATTAATAGATTATCATATGCTTTAATGTTTCCTGTTATCACTCAGAATATTTGAACTACTGACCTCATCTTTATTGTTATTTTCCCAATGTTGCAGCCGATGTGTCTTTCGTCCTTCTCCAGAAGTTTCATGTGGAAGTCTGCATTCCCCAATAATCCATCAGATTATTTAATGTCATATCCAGGACAGTATATTCTTACTCCTCTGCGGAGGTGCAGTCGGTGTATTCTACAGGCCCTGCAGACTGAACTGAGGAAAAGAGATAGTTTCATGCCGTTCTGAAAATGATAAGCGCGAAATGATCGCTGATTACGTTTCCCACGACGGGCCTAAGGTCCTAATTCTTTTTTTCACAAATACTTAAGATTTGTGGTCAGAATTTCCAGACACATTTATTTGACCTGTAGAAATTACTACCACTCTGAGCAAGAATAATTCTAGAAGTAATAACCACGAAATTTTCTCCGCACTAACCAAATCTACAGAACTAGAGCCTCGTGAACACTTAGAATATATCAATAATGAACGTTTAAACTTAAAGAATACATCGTAATTTTTGGTAACGTTTAATCCTTTTGTTCTAATTCTGATTGTTATCACTCTTGGGTCCACTCTGGCCCGGAGTGATAGCATCTGATAGGGTCCAACTTATGGGTAAAATAGAACTGATATTTAAACTCTGTACTTATTATATTTACGAACCCCTCCGCTCGGGCAAGATATGACACAGGGTCAATGATTTTAAGCGGAGTTTAACAGGTTTGAATTCGGAGTTTTCCTTCTCCTAGACTAGTTGCCTCACCAAAGCTGAAATACCTAGTCTGTCCTACAATTTAACCACAGCTGGAGGGAGAATAATTGGATTCATACCTTTCCCAAGGGTATTAGTGCTATGTGAAATGCAATCAGTCTCGTCAAGGATTTGAACTCGTGTCACCGTGTCCATTCCCTTCGACGGTAACCATTACACCACGGGCACTTCTCTACTTATGCTAAATTTAATTTTTTTGAATAAAGCTGTTTTTATATTTAACTATGTGTAAAGAAAAAAATGAATTTATGCTAATTTGAACTGTTTGATCATTTAACTGTGTGTAAACAAATGACTGGTGTTTAAGTGAATTGTTAGTGATACATAGCAATACTTGGAACTATTTAACTTTGTTGACTTATGCTAAAGTGAATTGCTTGGAATGGGACTGTTTGATCATTTAACTGTGTGTAAACAAATGACTGGTGTTTAAGTGAATTGTTAGTGATACATAGCAATACTTGGAACTATTTAAGAGAAACTATTTGACTGTAAGAAAAATAAGGTTGTTATCTACAAAATGTGTTTATAAATCATATATTTAATCTATATGTTAAAGAGGATTTGTCATTAAATAACCGACAATGTTTGATATGCCATAAGAGGAAACCAAACCAAATCATATATATTTAATATATATGTATAAAAATGATTTGTCATTAAATAACCAACAATAGTTGATATGCCATAAAACCCAACCAAAGAAAATCCTATACATTTAGTATATATGTATAAAATGGATTTGGCATTAAATAACCTACAATGGTTGATATGCCATAAAACCAAACCTAACCAATTCCTATATATTTAATATATATGTGTATAAAGGATTTGCCATTAAATAACTTACAATGATTGATATGCCATAAGACCCAATCAAACTAAATCCTATATATTTAGTAAATACGTATAAAAAGGATTTATCATTAAATAACCTACAATGGTTAATATGACGTAAAACCAAACCAAACCCAACCAAATCATATATATTTAATTTATATATGTATAGAAAGGACTTGGCATTAAATAACCTACAATCGTGAACCTATGACCTCTTCCTTAAAACTCTTCAATAAAATTGAACCTCGCTTGATACTCCACATTTTTGACCATATACAATATTAAGTCAAACTTAGTAACTATTTTTCCTTGGATATGAGGATTAGCATTCGTGTCTAAAAGATCATTTAACTACTGTAGTGAATCAAATCTTTATGGGTACACTATTCATATGGCCTTGTGCCATACTAGGCTAAATCCAAGTGCCAGAACAACCATTTCTTTGTCCTATCTGATTTATTTCCTCTGCATGCGTATTCTTTCTTTCTTTCTTTCTTTCTTTCATTCTTTCTTTCTTTCTTCTCCTTTTATTTTTCTCACCTTCATGCATCTTCTTCCAACTTAATTACTTTTTTTTCTTTCCTTTCATTCTTTCTCACTTATTATTTTTACCCCTTTTTTTTTTCATATACATTCTTTGAACATCCTTCTTTGTTTTTCTTTTCTTTTCTTCATAAAAATATTCCCAACTTAATTCTTTTCGTTCATTCATTCTCTCTTCACACTTCATTTTTTTTCTTCATATATATTCTTTTAACTTTCTTTCAATTTTCATTTTTCTTTCTTTTTTTCTTCATTCACATTCTCCCAATTTAATTCCTTTCGTTCTTTTATTCATTCACTTTTTTCTTTCTTCACTTTTCCTCTTCTTTATACAGTTTCTCCTTATCGAATTCTTTTATTCATTCATTTTCTTTATTTCTTCGTTTTTCATTTTTTCCTTCTTTATACAGTTTCTCCTTACCTAATTCTTTTTATTCATTCATTTTTTTTATTTCTTCGTTTTTCATTTTTTCCTTCTTCATACAGTTTCATTTTTTCCTTCTTCATACAGTTTCATTTTTTCCTTCTTCATACAGTTTCATTTTTTCCTTCTTCATACAGTTTCAATTTTTCCTTCTTCATACAGTTTCTCCTCACCTAATTCTTTTTATTCATTCATTTTTCTTTATTTCTTCGTTTTTCATTTTTTCCTTCTTTATACAGTTTCTCCTCCCCTAATTCTTTTTATTAATTCATTTTTCTTTATTTCTTCGTTTTTCATTCTTTCCTTCTTCATACAGTTTCATTTTTTCCTTCTTCATACAGTTTCATTTTTTTCCTTCTTCATACAGTTTCTCCTTATCTAATTCTTTTTATTCATTCATTTTTTTTTCTTCGTTTTTCATTTTTTCTCTTATTTTAAATTTTTTCATTCATTCATTTTTTCTTTCTTCACTTTTCTTTTTCTTTTTTCCCTCTCATTCCATTTTAATATATTTTATTTTATTTTACTTCAAGCAACTCTTTGCAAGAAAATCTTCAAGAAAATTATCATTAGAACGAATTCGATCCTCTTTGGACGTCCCATGGATATGCCCTTGTGTCAGACTTGGTCAATATTTGTAAATATTGACAATAAGCCTGAAGAATCTAGGTTCTAATGAGATGAGTCTAAACTCTCGACAAGAAGAGGAAAAGGAAAATGTTCCGAGAGAGAGAGAAAGAGAGAGAATGAGAGATCAAGAGAAGTACTGTAATAGACGGTGGGTTTGGTTGGAAGCAAAGATTATACAGTGACAAACACCGTAAATCAAAACATTGCTTTTTGTACGAGAGGCGAAACAGACAAGTAGGACGACTGACGACCAATTGATATTCATCATAGCAGAACACCCCCCTGTCTCGAGCTGACGAGTCACCCATCGCTTTTCCCGCCAAACAGAAGAAAAAAAGAAAACCTTTCTCTTCTTTCAAACACCTTTTTTTTTTTTCATTTTTAATCTACATGATTACTTCCCTTTCTTTCTTTTTTTTTCATTCTTCTTCCTTTGCTTTTAATTTTTCTTTTCTTCTTACTTCTTTTAAATCAGACCCTTTCTTTCTTTCTTTCTTTCTTTCTTTTGTTTCTCATGATTCTTTCTTTCTTCAGACACTTTCTTTCAGCTAAACCTTTTCTTTAATTCTTTCTTTTTTTTTCTTTCTTTCTTTGGTTTTTATGTTTCTTTCTTTCCTTCTTCAGACACCTTTTTTCAGTTTAGTCTCTTTGTTTGTTTCTTTCTTTCTTCGGTTTTCGTCTTTCTTTCTTTCTTTCTTCAGACACCTTCTTTCAGTTTAGTCCTTTTTTATTCTTTCTTTAATTCTTTCTTTCTTTCTTTCTTTCTTTGGTTTTCATGTTTCTTTCTTTCTTCAGACACCTTCTTTCAGCTTAGCCTCTTTCTTTAATTCTTTCTTTCTTTCTTTCTTTCTTTCTTTCTTTCTTTGGTTTTTATCTTTCTTTCTTTCCTTTCTCAGACTCCTTTTTTCAGTTTAGTCTCTTTCTTTCTTTCTTTCTTTCTTTCTTTGGTTTTCATATCTATTTTTCAACTTAATTTCTTACTTTTTCCAGTTCATATTTTCTTTCTTTTATTTTCGTGTGCCTTTCAATTTAATATTTCGTGCATTTTTTCTTTCTTTCCAACACGTTTTCATTTTTTTTATTCTCCACAAGCCGTATTTCAACTTAATTTCTTTCTTTCTTTCTTTCTTTCTTTCTTTATTTATTTATTTATTTCGCCATTTTTTTACTTCCTTCTTTCGCCTTTTCTTTTTTTTGTTCTATTCTTTTCTTCTTTTTTTTTTGCCATTTATTTTCATTCCTTCTTTCGACTTTTCTTTTCGATTTTTTCTTTTTTCATTCTTTACTTTTCTTCGTCGTAAGCTTTGTTTTTTTTTTTTCTTTCTTAGATGTTCTTTCCACATTTTTTATCTTTTTTTCCTCATTTGCTTATTTTCATCTTTCATTTCTTTTATACTTTTCTCTCCTTTCTTCATTTTTGATTTTTTTTTTCTCAAATTGTTCTTTTTCTTCTCTTCGTTTTTTCTTCGTGCGCTTTCTTTCTTAATTCTTTCTTTCTTTGCTTCTACCTTCCATTTTTTTTCACGCTTTTTTTTCTAGTTGTTGTTGTTGTTGTTGTTGTTGTTGTTCTTCTTCTTCTTCTTCTTCTTCTTCTTCTTCTTTTTCTTCTTCTTCTTTCATTCATTTATCTTATTCTTTTCATTCCATCTTTCATGCTCTTTTTTCTTCCAAAAAGTGTTATTCCATAGTCTTTCTTTCTTTCTTTCTTTCTTTCTTTCACCAACTCACTTCCCTGAGCCAATTCACGGGAAATGTATCATTGCATCAAATATGAAAAGCTATACACAAAAGCAAATACAGCCCTATCGTCTGCTTTGGCTATGTGTCAGCCTAATACATGATTCAAACGCCCCCTCCACCGTTAAGCAAACGCTATCGTATAAACAAACACAGGCATCAGATTCTTACACATTCTTGTACACATCCCGCACCAAAATGATGGCCATTCACTCATATCGAAGAATGTGCACAAGTAAAAGGGAACAAATTGGCCGAGATTAATTCAGCTGTCTATATTTTTGGTTTTATAACTGGAAGGGAGGTAAATGATGGCAAATGCTTTTACAAATAGAACCCCAAACTGCCAGTGGTGTGTATCATAAGTGTTTTCGGTTTTTAATCAACTGATAATTCATGGGCAACCTCTCGAATCAGAATTCCCATTCTATTTTAGATCAAATAACTATAGACAAAGAATCAAATCCAGAACTTGACTTAAAAGTTTTGCAGTATTTTATGTTCGTTCAAATCTGTGACGAACATCACGAGATCGAAGCAATTCCTGCTGTGATTGGTAATTGCTGTGGTTGGTAATTGCTCTGGTTGGTAATTGCTGTGGTTGGTAATTGCTCTGCTTGGTAGTGTCGTGGTAGTTACTGCGTTGTTAGGCACGTTGTGTGTAATATAATTACCGAGGGATTTCGCTTTATATATCTTGCCTTTCTATTTAGTTAGGCTGAGAACCTTTCGCTTAGCACATGGGTTAGTTAGGTGCAACATTAACGCAGGTGTTCACACGCGCGCAGAGAGGATGTGTCATTCAGAGATGTCAAAATAAAAATCCCAGATAGGAATTGAGACCAAAGGATGTGGATGACGTCATGCACCGGAAACGTGGGCTGGGGATTTTTGGGATTTGAGAAAAAGTCAGTTAGTTGAGTTCCTGCCTCCGAACGAGAGAGTCGAGATTCGGACCTGGGCGAGGCCAGACGACTTTGTGCGCTACGGGCGCCGCGCGTTGGTTAGGTTGAGAGCTGACGATGTAAAAGCAGTCAGCATAGAAAGATTGTGTCTCTCTCTCCTCACGTCGAATTACCTTTAACTCAAAGGTAATAAAAAGTTTCGTACCTCAACCAATTTCGTGAATTTCATGTTTTCGGATTCCTATATATGTTTATGTCTTAGATAGCCATATACACGAATATGGCCATGTGCGAAATGGGTGAAATGGACATCGAATGTTGATTACGATAGAACATAGGAATCTCGGAATTCGAAAACACGTAACGACTTCTTGTTCAGGTACGAAACCTTTTTATTAACTTTGAGTTAAAGGTTTCGACGTAAGGAGGAGAGACACAATCTTCTATGCTGTCTTATTCATTTGGCCCCCATCTCGAGCGGCCCCCATAGGGCGCAAGTTCGCCTCGCGCCTGCGAGCTCCAAAAGTCGATCCTTCTCGTTTGGCGTCTAGTACCCGACTCTTTCTCTCTTCAAATTCTCACACAAACCTCCACGCGCTTCCGGTGCGTGACGTCACCCGCACCCTGTCACCTCGGTTCGTTTCGGACTATTATGACATCTGAGTGACATCTCCATCCTCCCGGGCGCACCCGCGTTAACACCTGCTTCAATGTTTCACCTAACTATCCCATGTGCTGAGCCGAAAGGTTCTCAGCCTAACTAAACTCAAAGGCATGAACCGAAATCACTCGGCTATTTTATAACATATGAACATTTTATGAACATTATGTCTATTTCACATATCCGTATCATGGGTATGTTACATGTATATTGCTTCGGCTTCTCCGTGTGTGATTTGAAAGCTGGTTAAATGAACGTGCAATGTATTCTAACTTAAGAAGCATATGTATTACGAATTAGAACTTTTGGCCATGACACCGTGAAACCAACCAAAACGATTTTTTTTGTACGAAAGGTAAAGGTCAAGTTGATCACGGTACAGTAACAAGATTGTTATAGGAATTTCGGTCGGGTTGCTAGAAGTTTCACAGTCAGGTAAAACCACCAATTCCAAGTAACACTCGGAGAGTATCAGACGAGCTTGGTATTTCACAGTCAATTGTAGTACGTCACCTTCACGACCTCACCAAGAACATGCAGAGGTGCCGAATTGCGTCTCAAGTACTACCAAAATATTGCAAAACTTATGACTCACTTTAGTAGATTAAACAACAACAGGCACATAATCAAATCTTTAGATTTTTACAGACTTTTTTTTAAATAATAAAACAGGATTTCCGCTCAGAAGTCAACGACTTTGGCAGAGATGCAAAATTCAGCATCGCAGAAAATATAAAAAGAAAACATATGGGATACCACGACGATGATAAATAAGTCAAGATAAATCGATGATATTTCCAAACACTTACTCCAAAAGGTATTAACATCAGACTAACAATCGTCAAAATAGCATTTCGAAACAGAATGAACAGGTGGGCTGCCATTTAAACACGCAAATTAACAAATGTCTAAATTACATATTATATACAAGTGTTACAGCTAATTCGAAAAAAACAAAACTGTTGTATCGTAGCTCGTACCACGTGATTTCCAGTATCGAGGAAGTATAAAAGACGTCGTGTTTCTCGAGCACGGAGAAGCAAGAGAAGCAGGGAGAGAGCTTTGGAGGATGTTGGTCAGTAATAAGACCACCTTCGAACGTAACACTAACATAGCGAGACTTATAATATGTGTCGGGCTGTACCACTTGAGTTAATAAACAATTAATTCTATTTCTCGGTGTATCTCTTCTTTACCACGATACAACAAAAACAAACCCTGACCTCTCCTCTGGAGAAAGTCCCCATTGACGTGTTAGCTATTAATCTAGACTGCGTCATCTGAGTAAGCGAGTTCAAACCTCAGTCGCGCTATTATGTTCACTCTCAGACTAAAACTCTTTGTAAAGGCATGAACCCCATTGTTCCTCCCAGCTATAGCTTAAATACTACCGTTATTTTTCTTCTTCAAAGGTGGCTTTGGCATGAAATAACTCTTGAAGGTTGATATGCCATAAGGAAAGAAACCAAACTAAACCTCTGAGATTGCCTTCCACATGTGACCATGAGGTTCAGGAAGTCAAAGTATACAGAGATAATAAAACAGTCAGTTCAATAGACTTGAATACTAAAAATAATTCTCATTTAGTTTTTCATTTAATTTACCTCTCTTGGTTTGTGATATATTAATTCTTTCAAAAAATCATCCAAAAATTTTTCTTCGCCAAAAAGTTTTCTCATGTAATGATTAAAAGGTAATAATTACAAAGAAATATCCTAAACTTATCAATTTTAACATTCACACACACACACACACACACACGCACACACTAACACACACACGCACACGCACACATATCTATCTTAGTTAATGTTCAGCATATAGTAATATTTACAATTAAATTGAACAATCATCTACGCTATATATATATATATATATATATGCAGTATATATGGGTACACACTGATATATATATATATATATATATATATATATATATATATATATATATATATGTATATGTATATTTAGGCAGCATTTCTTCGTTAATGCAAATTTCATTAAACATAATAGACATTTTATGTATACATATTTTCTTTTGGATCCGTTCGAATTCCCGTATTACTTTTATTGTATTCTGGGGGAATTGATTTATGTATTGTCCATAGTTGCATGTATCCCTAGTACTTTCTGGCCGACTTTGGGCCATCATCAGGGGAGGATCTACTACAAAAGTGATGTAACTTTTGTTTTAGCATATTACAACTGTCTAAGGGCGTCTTTGCCGTTGAAGGTTTTGGCGTTTGTTTTTGAATGTGATTCTATATTCAGTGCCCGTAGCTAAAGACATTTAAGTACATTAGCACTGGTTTGAAAATTAATTCTATTAAGTGTTGGCTGCAGGTTTCTGATATGTAATGCTTCGAGAATCTGAAGTTTTTGTTTATTATTTTGATGTTCTAATATTGTTGTGTTGTCGGTGAGAATTTTCCGTAGCTGTGCCGTTGGGCATGAATGTTTTTTTAAATGCTGAGCAATTGAACTTGTGTCTGAAAGGTGCATTGTAAGTCTCCTCGACAGGGTAGTTGAGGTTAAACCAACATATATATTATTATTATTAGAGATACAATCTCCTAAAGGACATTTAAATTTATATATAACGTTGGTTTTTTGCAAAACTCCAATCGAGGGAAAGGAATTATTTCTAATGACTAGATTCGAGGTTTTAAACTTATTATAATATATAACGAGTTTTATTTTTTTATTAGGGGAGTATGTTTTTGTGAATCAATGTTTTCAAGATTTTTTCATCGGATTTGTAATTGTAGTGCATTTGGTTACGATAAAAAATTTTGCATTAACGAAGAAATGCTGCCTAAATATACATATTTTAAACTTCATGATCCTGCAGCTCATAAATATAACAGCACTTTGGAATACAGACGTGATCTCGTGAAGAGACAAATTACACTCTGTAAGAATAACATCCATTCACTCAATCTTGAATCACAAAAAATACGAGACAAACTTGAAAGCTCTATTACACCTGCACAACTCCACGAACTAGATAACAGACTTTCCGTAATCATTAACAAAAGTGATTACGACCACAAACTTACACTTCAAAAAAAGCTCAACAATCTCTACAAAGGACATCTACTTATTCCTAATAATATTGACAAATTTATCAATCTCTCGGACTGTAATTTAACTCCACAACAAAAAGATTTCCTCAACTTAGGACCCAACTGCCATTTATTCCAAGGATATACCAGCATCAACAAGAATACAGAAATTGAAATTTTATACCAAAACATTTTAAAACTCCCGGATAATAAGGTAATCTCAGTCAAACCCGAATTCCGTGATCTCCTTAAGGCTGAAGCCATCAAAAATAGATACAATAAAAAACAACCTACATTATTAACACATCAACTAAAAACTGCTGCTAAAGAATTACGCAACCACCCTAACATCACCATAAAAAAAGCTGATAAAACAAACATTTTTGTAGTACTCAATAAAACAGATTACCATTCAAAACTACAAAATATCCTCGATGACCATACAAAATTCAAAAAATTAAATAAGAATCCCACCAACCAACTAAAATCAAAAATTAATAAACTAATCACTGCTAATAATGCCGAACTTAATAGCATAAAACTACCCAAAATAATTGGCGATTATAAACCCGGCTATCTTTACGGGACCGTAAAGATACATAAACCTAATCATCCTCTACGCCCTATTATATCACAAATACCTACACCAATTTATCAACTCACAAAAACAATAAAACAGCTTATTTCACCATACTTACCTAGCAAATACAACATAAAATCTACACATGAATTAATTCAAGTTCTTCATACAATTAAACCCAATAATGGTATATTAGCCTCACTCGATGTAGAAAATTTATTTACTAATGTACCTGTTAATGAAACAATTGATATTATTATAAATAATATTTATAATAACCCATCTCTTCCTCCTCTTAAAATCAACTCTAATATACTTCGAAAACTACTCTTAACATGTACTACTGAAGTTCCATTTTATGACCATCTTGGAAATATTTACGTTCAGACTGATGGCGTATCTATGGGGTCTGTCCTAGGCCCAATTTTCAGTAATTTCTACATGTCCGATCTCGAAAATAGAATTTTTAATAGCACAAAAAAACCTCCAATATACCTAAGATATGTTGATGACATCCTTATTCTTACTAATAATATTAACGAAATCAACATACTACAAGACACCTTCCAAAACAATTCAGTCCTTAACTTTACTCATGAAGTAAACAAAAACAATAAAATTTCCTTTTTAGATGTTCTTATTGATGCTAACAACAATAATAACTTCACTACCTCCACTTACAAAAAACCCTCTAGTAACAACTCCTGTACCCTCAACTTTAAAAGTGAATGCCCCTTCAGATATAAAAAAGCAATTATTCATAATCTAATATCCCGCGCCAAACTAATCTCCTCCTCCAAAACAATATTTTATAAAGAGGTAGAAAACATAAAACAGGCTCTCATCAACAATGGGTTTCCTAACTATATTGTTGATGAACAAATTAAACGTATGATCAAAAATGTTAACCAACAAAATAAACAGTGTACTACTCCATCCAGCCAACAAACATATATCAAACTTTTTTATCGTAACCAAATGCACTACAATTACAAATCCGATGAAAAAATCTTGAAAACATTGATTCACAAAAACATACTCCCCACTGATCCTAATAAAAAAAATAAAACTCGTTATATATTATAATAAGTTTAAAACCTCGAATCTAGTCATTAGAAATAATTCCTCTCCCTCGATTGGAGTTTTGCAAAAAACCAACGTTATATATAAATTTAAATGTCCTTTAGGAGATTGTATCTCTGATAATAATAATATATATGTTGGTTTAACCTCAACTACCCTGTCGAGGAGACTTACAATGCACCTTTCAGACACAAGTTCAATTGCTCAGCATTTAAAAAAACATTCATGCCCAACGGCACAGCTACGGAAAATTCTCACCGACAACACAACAATATTAGAACATCAAAATAATAAACAAAAACTTCAGATTCTCGAAGCATTACATATCAGAAACCTGCAGCCAACACTTAATAGAATTAATTTTCAAACCAGTGCTAATGTACTTAAATGTCTTTAGCTACGGGCACTAAATATAGAATCACATTCAAAAACAAACGCCAAAACCTTCAACGGCAAAGACGCCCTTACACAGTTGTAATATGCTAAAACAAAAGTTACATCACTTTTGTAGTAGATCCTCCCCTGATGATGGCCCAAAGTCGGCCAGAAAGTACTAGGGATACATGCAACTATGGACAATACATAAATCAATTCCCCCAGAATACAATAAAAGTAATACGGGAATTCGAACGGATCCAAAAGAAAATATGTATACATAAAATGTCTATTATGTTTAATGAAATTTGCATTAACGAAGAAATGCTGCCTAAATATACATATATATATATATATATATATATATATATATATATATATATATATATATATATATATCAGTGTGTACCCAGAAATACTGCATAAATATATATATATATAGCGTAGATGATTGTTCAATTTAATTGTAAATATTACTATATGCTGAACATTAACTAAGATAGATATGTGTGCGTGTGCGTGTGTGTGTTAGTGTGTGCGTGTGTGTGTGTGTGTGTGTGTGAATGTTAAAATTGATAAGTTTAGGATATTTCTTTGTAATTATTACCTTTTAATCATTACATGAGAAAACTTTTTGGCGAAGAAAAATTTTTGGATGATTTTTTGAAAGAATTAATATATCACAAACCAAGAGAGGTAAATTAAATGAAAAACTAAATGAGAATTATTTTTAGTATTCAAGTCTATTGAACTGACTGTTTTATTATCTCTGTATACTTTGACTTCCTGAACCTCATGGTCACATGTGGAAGGCAATCTCAGAGGTTTAGTTTGGTTTCTTTCCTTATGGCATATCAACCTTCAAGAGTTATTTCATGCCAAAGCCACCTTTGAAGAAGAAAAATAACGGTAGTATTTAAGCTATAGCTGGGAGGAACAATGGGGTTCATGCCTTTACAAAGAGTTTTAGTCTGAGAGTGAACATAATAGCGCGACTGAGGTTTGAACTCGCTTACTCAGATGACGCAGTCTAGATTAATAGCTAACACGTCAATGGGGACTTTCTCCAGAGGAGAGGTCAGGGTTTGTTTTTGTTGTATCGTGGTAAAGAAGAGATACACCGAGAAATAGAATTAATTGTTTATTAACTCAAGTGGTACAGCCCGACACATATTATAAGTCTCGCTATGTTAGTGTTACGTTCGAAGGTGGTCTTATTACTGACCAACATCCTCCAAAGCTCTCTCCCTGCTTCTCTTGCTTCTCCGTGCTCGAGAAACACGACGTCTTTTATACTTCCTCGATACTGGAAATCACGTGGTACGAGCTACGATACAACAGTTTTGTTTTTTTCGAATTAGCTGTAACACTTGTATATAATATGTAATTTAGACATTTGTTAATTTGCGTGTTTAAATGGCAGCCCACCTGTTCATTCTGTTTCGAAATGCTATTTTGACGATTGTTAGTCTGATGTTAATACCTTTTGGAGTAAGTGTTTGGAAATATCATCGATTTATCTTGACTTATTTATCATCGTCGTGGTATCCCATATGTTTTCTTTTTATATTTTCTGCGATGCTGAATTTTGCATCTCTGCCAAAGTCGTTGACTTCTGAGCGGAAATCCTGTTTTATTATTTAAAAAAAAGTCTGTAAAAATCTAAAGATTTGATTATGTGCCTGTTGTTGTTTAATCTACTAAAGTGAGTCATAAGTTTTGCAATATTTTGGTAGTACTTGAGACGCAATTCGGCACCTCTGCATGTTCTTGGTGAGGTCGTGAAGGTGACGTACTACAATTGACTGTGAAATACCAAGCTCGTCTGATACTCTCCGAGTGTTACTTGGAATTGGTGGTTTTACCTGACTGTGAAACTTCTAGCAACCCGACCGAAATTCCTATAACAATCTTGTTACTGTACCGTGATCAACTTGACCTTTACCTTTCGTACAAAAAAAATCGTTTTGGTTGGTTTCACGGTGTCATGGCCAAAAGTTCTAATTCGTAATACATATGCTTCTTAAGTTAGAATACATTGCACGTTCATTTAACCAGCTTTCAAATCACACACGGAGAAGCTGAAGCAATATACATGTAACATACCCATGATACGGATATGTGAAATAGACATAATGTTCATAAAATGTTCATATGTTATAAAATAGCCGAGTGATTTCGGTTCATGCCTTTGAGTTTAGTTAGGCTGAGAACCTTTCGGCTCAGCACATGGGATAGTTAGGTGAAACATTGAAGCAGGTGTTAACGCGGGTGCGCCCGGGAGGATGGAGATGTCACTCAGATGTCATAATAGTCCGAAACGAACCGAGGTGACAGGGTGCGGGTGACGTCACGCACCGGAAGCGCGTGGAGGTTTGTGTGAGAATTTGAAGAGAGAAAGAGTCGGGTACTAGACGCCAAACGAGAAGGATCGACTTTTGGAGCTCGCAGGCGCGAGGCGAACTTGCGCCCTATGGGGGCTGCTCGAGATGGGGGCCAAATGAATAAGACAGCATAGAAGATTGTGTCTCTCCTCCTTACGTCGAAACCTTTAACTCAAAGTTAATAAAAAGGTTTCGTACCTGAACAAGAAGTCGTTACGTGTTTTCGTATTCCGAGATTCCTATGTTCTATCGTAATCAACATTCGATGTCCATTTCACGATCGTCATTTGTTTTAATTGATCGTTTGTGTTCGTAAATTCTTTTCTCAAGATTGCGTTGGGTTTCGCCGATGTAATGTTTGTTGCAATATTTGCATGGTATGAAGTATATGCCTGCGTGAGACCATTATATATATATATATATATATATATATATATATATATATATATATATAATGCCATGTACGTGTGTGTGAAAGTGCAAAAGCCTAACAATGTTTTGGGAGGATCAAAAATGTCATAACTTATTGTGAATTGAATTACCATGACAAAAAATCTGGCGAACACCTACGCACGACAAACGAAGACACTGGACAGCTGTTTCGACCTTATCAAGTCTCATCAGCAATGTATACTGTGATTTCCACCACTAGAGATCGAACTAGCAACTACAGAACCGAAACTCTTCGACTGAGCCAACAGTTTATATCGCACACAAGTGATGCTAAATTAACTAGTCATGGTAATTGCGCGGTTAATTACCTTAAATGTGTCTTGCATGTTACATCCGTACTCTTTACAGAAGACACGGACACCTCCAGGGCTCCGGCTTCCCAAGAGGATTAGAATTACCATCATTAGTTAATTTGGCGTCACTTGACTTCGATCTGAACTGATGGCTCAGTTGTAGAGTTTCGGCATTGCAATCTGTGGTCGCTGGGTTCGATCTCCAGTGGTACTATTTACCAACCCCTCCGCTCGGGCAGGATATGACACAAGGTCAATTTTTAAGCGGAGTTTAACAGGTTTTGAATTCAGAGTTTTCCTTCTCCTAGACTAGTTGCCTCACCAAGGCTGAAGAACCTAGTCCGTCCTACTATTTAGCCATAGCTGGAGGGAGAATAAGGGGGTTCATACCTTTCCCAAGGGTATTTGCCCGAAAGTGAACGTAATAGCGCGACTGGAGTACGAACTCGCGTCCTACGATTCCGCAGTTCATCGCTTTAACCATTACACCACGATCTTCAATGGTAAAGGTCACGTTATACACTGCTGATGAGACCCTTGACATGTTAGCTATTATGCTGGACTGAGTTAATAAACAATTAATTCAATTTCTCAACAAAACGAATGGAAAAAAAAGCTTGATGACAATTACACAAGAATGCTGCGAGCCATATTGAACAATTCCTGGAGGCAACACCCCACAAAACAGCAGCTATACGGCCACCAACCACCTATTACGAAAGCAATCCGAGTTAGACAAACCAGAGATGCAGGACACTGCTGGAGAAGTAGGGACGAGCTCACAAGTGATGTACTAGTGTGGACCCCCTCACATGGACGAGCAAAGGCAGGACGTCCAGCTCAGAACTACATACAACATCTCTGTGCCGATACAGGATGTAGCTTTGAAGACCTACCGGAAGCGATGGACGATAGAGAAGGGTGTCGGGAGAGGGTCAAGGAGATCTGTGCTAAGGGTGCGACATGATGATGATGATGATGATTTTAGACATTACGTCTCAGGGACTTCATCTGGGATATTTGAGTACCAAAAACACGCTGACAGCATCCGTTGTAAGAGGGTAAAACCACTCACAAAAGGGGGTGATCAAGGTATAGCACTAAACTGCATCTGATGGTGAGGCTCCAGTTCTGAAGATTTAGGGAGTGTTGATAAACTCTTTCATTGCCATTACTACCAGCTCAACACTGATTTCGACAGGCAGAACATAACAGGGTACCATTAATAGGTCAAATAAATCTGTTTAAAATTATTTGTATTTGATAGGAATACTTAAAACCATAAAACTGTTAATTGTTTGTTATATGAAGCTATAATTGTTCACAAAGGATTATCATTCGTTATAACTTTGAACAAGCAAATAAATTTTATTGAATATAGATAATAACTTGAAACCCTATAGATATTAATATTAGATAGGAATACTTGAAACCATTCAACTTTGAGCAAATTATATGGTTTTAAGTATTAATTTACCCAACCTCTCTGCAACGGACTGAGTTGGAGACAAATCAAGTTTAAAACGGAGTAAAGCTAGTTTGAATTTCTAATTTTCTTTCTCATAAATCGGTTGCTTTATCATGTCTAAAGAACTTAGTCTGCCTTACTTTTTACCCATAACAGATGGATACATGCCATTCCCAAAGGAATTAGCACCAAGTAGAATGCAAACCGCTTCACCCGGAATTTGAACTCAGCTCGTCGTGTACATTTTCTCATACGATAACAGTTATGCCACGCGTCATATGCTTTCCAGTAAGTATTCTTGTTCAATAATAATAATTTGTTTACACAGTTATATAGTTTTAGGCATTCCTCTCCGATACTAATAATTTGCGCCCAATTCTATGGTTTCAAGTATTTCAAATAATCATGTGCTTTCAAGTTACGAATTATAATACTTTGTAAACCAGGCCAGTCGACTGGGGCTGTAGAATACAACGACTGCATCTCTGTTGAGGCTTCAGACCCCACTTCAACCAGTGTCTTGGATATGACACAGAACAATCTGGTAGTGAGGCTCAAGGCTTGGAGATTTGGGGAATGTCGGGTACTTCTTTTTTGCCATAGTATCCAAGTCCACTCTGATCCGAAGTGGTAGCACCTGATAGGGTCCCATCTATGAGTCAAATAGAACAAACCCTCTGCCAATAATTGACTGATGTTGAATTGTAACTGTTATGTAGCAAAACTTGAAAACATCTAACTCTATGCAAAAAAGAACACTGGCTTATTTGAGAATGTTATCTCCAAAATGTGTTTACAAATCATATATATATTTAATATATATGTATAAATATTTAATATATATATTTAATATATATGTATAAAGAGGAATTGGCATCAAATAACCTACAAGTGTTGATATGCAATAAAAACCAACCAAACCAAATCCTATATATTTAATATATATGTATAAAGAGGATTTGGCATTAAATAACCTACAATGGTTGATATGCCATAAAACCCAACCCAACATAAACTTTGTAAACATACTTATAAGTAATTATTCTGAATACAAATAATTTTTGAACAATTATAAGGTGTCAAGATATCCTATCAATTCTGTCAGATCTATTCGACACATTGATGAAACTCTAACAGGTACTACCACTCCGGGTCAGAGTGAATTTGGGTTTAACGGCAATTAATGGCTACAGACTTTCAGAACTGGAGTTTCATCACCAAATGCATGAGAATATTTGACCGATTGATTTTAACGGCATATTAACCTATCTAGGGTTATTTTATGCCTAGAGGTTAAAAAATCGCGTTCATTGTACTTTTATATTCATATTTATTGTACCGGCCAATTGAATGTTTGCTAATGGTCCGGGAGACGGGGGTTCAATCCCAGGTCGAGTCACACTAAAGACTCAAAAAATGGTACTCGTTGCTTCCTTGCTTAACAGTTAGCAATTATAAGGTACGGATCAAGGGTAAAGTGAAGCAATCCAGGGAAAGCAGTAGCGCTCTCCCCAACACCTCGGTGTAGTAACTAAGAAAAATGGAGCTTTTGGGTCGCCCTCGACTGTAGGTAACTTATTTATTTATATTTTTACCTCCGATTCATATGATATGAATAATTGTTGTCAAGCACAAATAATTTGTACACACTTTGTATGGTTTCAAGTATTCCTATCTAATACTAATAATTTCTATGGTTTCAAGTAATTATTTCTATTTAATAATATTCATTCACTAATACACAAATATATGGTTTCTTGTAACTAATAATCATCATCATCATCATATCGTGCTGGCAGCACGGATATCCCTGACCCTCTCTCGCCACTCCTCCCTATCGTTCATCGCCCTAGGTAGGTCTTCAGGACAACAACCTGTATCCTCACATAGCTGCTGAATGTACGTTCGAGCTGGTCGTCCTGCTTTTGCGCGGCCATGTGTGGGGATCCATAAGAGTACATCTCTTATGAGTTCATCTCTGCTTCTCCAAAGTCATTCGTAAACTATTTTAGCTTCATGTATCTATTCTAAATACATGTAGTTTATAGTTATATGGCCTTTCGTATTAGTATCTCCTCATGATAATTTATGCACAAACATATAGAGGGGGTGTCCTCGTGGTGTAATGGTTAAAGCGATGGACTGCGGAATCGTAGTAAGCGAGTTCGTACCCCAGTCGCGCTATTAAGTTCACTTTCGGGCAAATACCCTTGGGAAAGGTATGAACCCCCTTATCCTCCCAGCTATGGGTTAAATGGTACCACTACTGATCTTCCAGGAGAATGGCTTTGGCATTAAATAACCTACAAAGGTTGATATGCCATTAAACAAAGAAACCAACCAACCAACACAAACATATAGATTCAGGTAACAAATACCAATCGTTAGTAACCACTTATAGTTTCATGTAACTTTTCTTAAAACAAAAATTCACAGTTTTATGGTTTCAAGTATTTTCCTCTAATGCAAATGATTTTCCAAAAGATCGATTTCAACATATAGATAGGAAACTGTTATATACCCTACCTATGAACATTAATGGGTATATCCCATTCCTTATAGTGTTATATACCTTACCTATGAACATTAATGGGTATGTCCCATTCCTCATGAATACGTTGTACACTATTATGAGGCGGGGCTTTGTTTGGTTTCGTTTTATGGCACATCAACTATTACAGGTTATTAATGCCAAATCCATTTTCATACATATAAATTCTTCTATTTAAAACAATTCAGTTTAGCAGATGTACACGGTTTCAATGCCAAAAAACAGTTCTATTTCAAACAATTCAGCTTAGCATAATTTCACAGTTTCAATGTTAAAAAAATTTGTTTCTTTGTTTAACGGCATGTCAACCTTGTTGTTTATTTAATGCCATTCTTCCAGAAGAACAATTGTGGTACTATTTAACCCATAGTTGGGAGGATAAGAGGGTTCATACCTTTCCCAAGGGTATTTGTCGGAAAGTGAACGTAATAGAACGACTGAAGTTCGAACTAGCATACTACAATTCCGCAGTCCAGCGATTTAACAATTACACCAGGAGGACACCCTCTAAAAACAGTTCTAGTTCTAACAATTCAGTTTCGTTTAAGTATACAGTATAGTTCTATTTGACCAATAGATAGGACCCTATCAAGTGTTATAAATCCTGGCTAGAGTGAACCTGAGAGCGATGGCAATGAAGGGGTACTCCGCATTCCCCAGAGCTCTAGCATCTTTGGAACCTCATCATCAGATTGTTTAGTGTCATATCCTTGACACTCGTTGGTGGGGGGTCTTACCCCTCTGGAGAAAAGCAGTCGGTGTATTCTACAGCCCCAGCTAACTGGGCAAGATATTGTGAGGTGGGGGGGTAAATATCCTGACAAACTAGTCACCACGAGCAGTGATTTATTGTTTTCACGCCACTGGGAAGTATTATATCTTTTTAATGTTATAAAGATTTCCATTTCATTTCTGACCTCTGGGTGATTTTTTATTCAGTGACCTTTTTGTTAGTTTACAATAGAACCTAACGGGTACTACCACTCTAAGTCAGAGTGGACCTGGAAGTAATACCTCTGATAGGGCAATCCACACTTCGCAGATCTTCAGAACTCTAACCTCACCGTTAGAGGAAATTTAGTTTTCTTATCCCGGACACCCCTTTTATGGTGGGGTGTCTTATCCCTCAGCAAGGGATTCAGGTACTTACGAATCTGAGAAAACCAGAGAATAATGACAATAAAGGTGTACTCCATCCCTGCAGAGCTCAAGATTTTGAGCCTCACCACCGGATGCAGTTTAGTAACATTCCTCTAAGATAGGTTCAAGCCTCGCCAAAAACCAGGGATTTTGAATTTTGATTTCCCAACAGGCAGATTATCGTAACACAATATCTCTTCTGTCCACCTTACTTGACCTTGTACCGTACGGCGTTGGGCTTAGCTTTTCAAATATGAAGTATATAAAGGCCTTCACCAGAGCGGGTGGGTGGGTGCGTGGTGGGGGTGTAATATCCAATTAGTCGACACCATACGCTTCGTTTGGTTTCTCATTAGCTGGTTAATCCCGACCACTGGGCATTGCCTCTGTCCGCTGACCCTTGACCGATTTTACAGCATCCAGAGCGCACAACCCCAAATCGCGTCTTCTCTTTACGGACCCAGCTGACCCTTACCCTTCAATATCTGTCGGACTCCCCAAACACAACCGATTGATACCAGTGCGAGCAATCGATGAAACTGGTCCTTTTCTTAGTTGTTGCTTTTAGGGGCCAATCAATTACTTGCTAACCCTCATCCCCACCCCACTTGCCATATGTCTCACGCCTAACGAAATGCCGGGATTCTTAACCACGTGCAATCGCCACTAACCTTCTAGAGACAAGTGTGAAGGTGCCATACACTTGGTGTTGGATTGCTATTTTTAATCACAAAACAGCGAGATTATAAATTTACACACACACACACACACACACACACACACACACACACACACACACACACACACACACACATTGAGAAGAGGCGCTCGCAGTGATATTGTTATCGTCACAGAAAATGAACTTGGTAGACTGAGTTCAAATCCTTGACGAAGCAATTCACTTTCTGCTTCGGGTTATTGACCTGGGTAAAAGTATGAACCCATCTCTTCTCCCTCTATCTATTGCTACGCAACTAATGTTGGAAAGTTCTATATTCAGTCCAGCTTTACTCTGCTTGAAAATTGAATTTGTGTCATATCCTGCTCCAGGTGAAATACTGTTAAGACCACAGCACTGTTCAACGTGAATGCTTGAAAGAATCCTTGAGAGCTGACGAGATTTGTTTTCATTCGGTCTTCCGTGAAAGGTTTGATTTGGTTTGGTTTATGGCATATCAACCCTTGTAGGTTATTTAATGTCAAATTATATATATATATATATATATATAAGTAAAGTTGGCGACCTTAGTCGAGGGCAACCAGAAGGCTCCCTTTTCAATAGCTACTACACCGAGGTGTAGGGGAGGGAGCTACTCCTTCTCCTAGATTGCTCTACTTTACCCTTGATACGCACCTTATATTGCTGAGTGTTTCGCCTGGAGGTAACAAGTACCATTGATTAAATTTGAATTATCAAAAAGAAAGTTGCATCGTTTTCTTCTCTCCTTCCTTCTCTCAATCTATTTATCTATAACAAGTACCATTTTTAAAGTCTTTGGTATGACGCGACCAGGGATTGTGTGCGCGTGTGATTTGTAAGCGAATAGTTTTTAGGTAACATTATTTCTAAACGAGCCAGAATGCAGTTGTTTGTACACAGTTAAGTGGTTTCAATTATTGCGACTTAATACTAATACTTCTATCTAATAATAATCGATTGTTTGCACACAGTAAAATGGTTGCAAGTATTGTTATTTAACATTAGTAATTCTATTTATCAATTATTCCTACCCAATACGAACAATTTTAACATATAGTCTAAAATAAATAAATAAATAAATAAATAATAATAATAATAATAATAATCCTTAGTAAAGGATTAAAAAGTTCTATTTGACCCATAGATAAGACTCTAACATGTACGACCATTCAAAATCAGAGTAGGTCTGGGAGTAATGGCAATGAAGGGGTACTCCACATTCCACAAATTTGGGAACTGGAGCCTCACCATCAGATGCAGTTTAATGCCATACCTAGGACACTTCAGTAAAGGAGTTGGGATACATACATACATACATACATACATACGTGTGTGTGTTGTACAAGAGTAAATAGGGAGGCGTATTAGTTGTTTCAGCACGTGAGGAGTCCACAAGTGTTGTATCGGTATTCGTCGTAGAAAATGCTCTTAACAAGCCGGGTCCAAATCCAGTTTTAAAGGCATGAATCCAAAAAACCTGACCAAGTTTTAATAAGCAAGAAGAAATGAATTTTTCAACTTGTGTTTATATCGCCGTTCTTGCAGATCACAGCGTGAAAAATAAAACTGTATGAATATCAGGACCTTGCAAAAGAACTGAAGCAGTTACTGAACATGGAGGGGAAAGTTAGAGTTTTTGGAACATGAAAAATGTCGATGAATATGAAGATTAAAGGAAATATTGAGATTCTCTAGACTTCGGCACTGCTGTGATCAGCTAGAATACTTAAAAGAGTTCGGGTGAGCTGAGAAAACTTGTTGTCATTCAGATTTCGGTGTGAAAAACCCACAGAGAATAAAATACTCAGGACGGACAGGAAAACGTATTATATCGAGAAAACAAAAATTGAAATAAAAACACCTATATGGGTATTTCAGAAGACAAACGAAGGACATTGAGCATGTGATGACCAGGGTAGGACTGCGCAGAGGAAACCTAAAGTGAGAAACTGAATCTCGATTAATAGCAGCTCATAATCGAAATACATTAAAACTAAAATCGATAAGAATAGATAGAAGAAACCAAGGAGAAGTCAACGTTGTTTAGTGGTTAACGTTTTTAACTGCGTCTTCGTAGTAAGCGAGTTCAAACTCCACTTACGTTACGATGGGATGAACACTACCTCTATTGTTATTCAACAAGGATTACTTTGGCATTAAATAAACCACGAAAGTTGATGTCATTAAACCAAGAAACCAAGCTAAAGAAAAATATGTGTAGACAGTGTGGAGAGAGATATGAAATCACCAACCACATGGTAAGTGAATGCAGAAAACGTGCAGAGAAGGAGTGTAAGTTCAGGAATGACTGGGTGTGGAAGGTAGTTCACTGGGAACTGCGCAAATGGCTAAAATTCACTATACTGGCAAATGCTAAACATGAGACGTACAACATTATCTGAGACATTGAGCGGAGGTGCTAGTGGTGTAATGGTTATCGTCGTAGGAAATGAACACGGCGACACGAGTTCAAATCCAGGACGAGACTGATTGCATTTCACATAGCACTAATACCCTTGGGAAAGGTATGAATCCAATTATTCTCCCTCTAGCTACGGGTAAATAGTAGGGTAGACTAGGTTCTTCAGCCTTGGTGAGGCAACTAGTCTAGGAGAAGGAAAACTCTGAATTCAAACCTGTTAGACTTCGCTCAAAAGTTGACCTTGTGTCATATCCTGCCCGAGCGGAGGGGTTGGGTAAATATTGTTATCTGCGACCTTGCAATGAAAACGAACCACTTAATCCAGGTTAATATCAAAAGATCGATTTTTTAGTGAGCAGAAAGGAAAATAATTTACCAATTTGTAGATTACATATCACAAAGTGAAAGGAAAGAAAAGCGAACTTGCTAAAAAACCACAATCTCTTTATATATATATATATATATATATATATTTCAACAATTTTGCAAGTGCGAATTCAACAATAAACTTGAAACAGGATGAAAACCATCGAGAGAGTGTTTCACATCGCCGATCCCCAGGAGAGCTAGTACCTGAGTCACCTGAGAATCGTCATCATAAAATTCAATCGAGGGTTTTTGGCCTCTTTTTATTATTATTCTGTTTTAAAGTTGAAAAGAGTTTGATATTGTACAGTTAAATAATTAAGGGATTAATTAATTATTTCATAAAACTCTAAGTTAGTTAAGGACTTTGAATGTAAGTGTAGTTCCTCGTAGCATTCTTATATCTAGTTCTCAAATCAAGAATATATATAGTCATCCACAGACAGATCTGTTTCGTTCTATCAGAACTCATTAGTGTGGCTAGACATATTAGCTTCCTGTAGCTGGGATCGAAACCCGGTTGACTCAAACGCCAATCCAAGCCTCTAACCATCAGCCACGAGAAGCCAGTAGCAGCCAAGTAAATTTTAAATGGTTATGAATCACAATTACTATTGTTTACATACATCCGTTTAACGGCTACTGAGACCTCAATTCATATATGAAGAGACTTGCAATAAACGCTAATGGCAATACGATTACTTCATTCATTTGAGAACTCAACCCTACGGGGGTAAGGGAGTATATATATATATATATATATATAATCTTGATTTAGAGATTTTTTGTCCTCCTCCCTCTCGTTCTTCTCCTCCTCTTCTTTTAAGAATTAATCCCTTCATAAGTTCAATCATTGCCATGTACTTTTGAAAAGAACCGGTCGAAACTTATCTTGTCGATTTTTTATGGATATCATGTTTCCTACTTTAGTATTAATACGTCTCTCTCTCTCTCTCTCTCTCTCTCTCTCTCTCTCTCTCTCTCTCTCTCTATCTATCTATCTGTCCGTCTGTCAATCTGTGTGTGTCTCTCTTTTCTGACTGTGTATATATATATATATATATATGTGTGTGTGTGTGTGTGTGTGTGTGTGTGTGTGTGTGTGTGTGTGTGTGTATATATATATATATATATAATAGTAGTACCTGTCAGGATTCCATTTTTTGCGTCAGATCTTTTTTAATTATTTGCGTTTGAGAGGACAATGAGCAAAAACACCTTAAAAAACAATTTCAGAAGTGTAAATGTAAATATACAATGAATGCGATTCCCTAACCTCTAGACGAGTTAACATAATATTATAAACAATGAATTACTCAATGAAAAGAACGAAAAAGAAAGAATGAAAGCTATAAGAAAGAGATAAAGAGTAAAAGACAGAACAAAAATGGAGAATTATAACAACTGAAAGAGTACATTTCATTCATCGTTCTTTCTTGATCAATACAGCTTCAGTCTCGATACAGGAAAAAACACATTTCATTCTATCATTTCTAAAAGTTTGAGGACAAGAAGTCTAAACCCTCCCGTCCTCACCAGACGCTATAAATTTTTGAAAGAATAAATTTTATATTGTTATTACTCCCCCACTCCTCTTAAGGCGTTTTACGCAAGTGCAAAATATTCTAGACATTATGAAATAAATGAACACGCATCCAACATTGGATAACTGCCCATCAGCAAATAAAGTCTTGTTCGCCAGTGAATCACGTGACTAACACATGCTCTTGCCAATACAGACAATCATAAAATCACACACACACACACACACACACACACACACACACATATATATACAATTATTCTGATTGAATGGATATTTATTCTTCTATTCCTTTTGTCACTCTTTCTATTTTCTTCCTGCTTATATTTCTCCTTCATCTTGTGTCGGGCATACTATTTTTCGTCTACAATTTTTCCGTCCCTCTGCTTTTTTTTTTTTAATTTTCTATTATACCATCTGTTTTATTTATTTATCTTTCTTTCTTCCTTCCTTCCTTTCTTCCTTCCTTCCTTCCTTTCTTTCTCATTCCTTTACAAGTTTTTCTTTCTTTCTTTCTTTCTTTCTTTCTTTCTTTCTTTCCCATTCATCAACTCTTTCTTTCTTTTATAGCTTCCCATTCATCGATTCTTTCTTTCTTTCTTTCTTTCTTTCTTTCTTTCTTTCCATTCTTCGATTCTTTCTTTCTTTCTTTCTTTCAATACCTTCCTATTCATCGATCCTTTCTTTCTTTCTTTCTTTCTTTCTTTCTTTCTTTTACAGTTCAATTATGATATCTATTTTCATTTCATTCGTTTTTCTTTTTTTTTTTGTTTTATACAATATTTATTTCGTTTCGCTTGTTTTTATCTCGTTTTTCGTTTTATATTTCTGTTTTTGTTTTCATTCTTCAATTATCTTTATCTTCTTTCTCATGGTTTTACTTTTTTGTTTCCATTCTGATCATTTTATTGGGATTGATTACTGATCCTTTGACTTCCTTCTTTTCTTCCTTCTTTCTTTCCTTTTTTCATATCTTCTCTTTGTTACCTTTTTTTCCCCTCTCTTTTCTTCCCAAACGTACCCAGATACTTCCTCTGCCAATTCTTCTTCTGATTCCATATCATAAGCCGTATGCTGATTATAACAATAGCACCCCCCTCACATACCAAATTTGGTCGGCAATACCGAGATCACATGATAAGCTAAACTGACCATCTGGTGGTTTTACGCTCATCATCCGGGGACCTATCAAACACCAAAATATAGCCGAAATGCTTATAACGATGTTGAAATAGCCTGCTACGACTGGTTGGGTAGTAGAATAAGATTTTATGTCGGCCACATGACCACATTTCGACAGAGTACAGCTAAACCATCTTTTCATCGTGAGCATATATATGCGTGTATGTATGAGTAAAGCAAGTATATATATTTATATATATAGGCATGCCTATACGAACACGCCTTCATACACATATTCTTTTAATTTACTAAGATATATACGTATGTATATATTAAAGATGTACATGCATATATATATATATATATATATATATATATTTAATCCATGGAAACTATTCTGCAACCCTGGGTTTCATGGAGTTTTTTTGCAAAACAACAATCATCAGGCAGTTAACAAGATGGAATGAATTGAAAATCGAAAATCCGACAAAATACAGACAAAAAGCCGTACGGATTTCGTTTTTGTGTGGTTGTGAGTGTGTGAGTGTATGTGGGTGTGTGCGTATGCGTGTATGTGTTATAGTTACGTATGAATGTTTGATTTTATGAGGTGAAGTCAGGCCAGGAACGTTGTGCGTTGGGTTTAACGGGAATGAATTCAAGTGTATATTAATAATTCGTTACATTATTTCTTTAGGTGACTATAGCTATGGAACAAAATATCATCACTGCATGTCTGGGAGAATGAATAAGAATTTGATTTGTAAGCGTATATGAACGGTTGTGCAATGGTAGGCCAGAATCACAGTTGGTTATATTGTATTTTAATATGTTGGTGTAATATTTACAATATTGTAATATGTTGGTGTAATATTTACAATACAATATTTATTGTATTGTAATATGTTGGTGTAATATTAAGGTTATATTGTATTGTAATATGTTGGTGTAATATTTAGGAGAGGGAATTATTATTATATATAATAATAATAATAATAATAATAGATGAATGAAATATTGCGTAAATATTATATACTATGGATTTCATAGGTGGTATGTTGAAGTGTTGGGAAGCGCAACTTGAAGACATTTCATATCAAATTCCAACTGCCACCTGTTTGGAGAGAAATACTTTCGTCCTTAGTAAACGACACAACTGACGCAACACAAAGGATGCTGAAATGTGGCTAACGCAATCATTTCAACATGTAAAAGTTGTTATCTTCGAATAGGCTGTATTTCCATGTGACTAAAATCGTTTGTACAGGTGTAGTTTGTCTTAATCTACAGCTACAGTGAATTTAGTTTTCAGATATGACCTCACAACAAGATTCACGACTGGGTCTTGAATTTTCCCGGGGAAGTCTCTGTGACCCAGTGACTTACGTGATAGACAGCGACATCGTAGTAAACGATTTCAAATTCCAGAATCCAGTCGGCTGAGGCTGTAAAATACACCGACTGAACTCTACAGAGGAGTAAGACCCCCTCCCCAACGAGTGTCCGTGATATGACACTAAATAGTCAAGTGGTGAGGCTCCAGTGATGCTGGAGCTTTGGGGAATGCGGAGTATTCCTTCATTGACATTGCTTCCAGGTCCACTCTAGCCCAGAGTGGAAGCACTTGTAAGGTATTTACATATGACTTAAATATCTGATTTCTAAACAAATTTTGTTGATACACACAGTTAAATGATCAAACAGTTCTATTTCTAACAATTCAGTTTCGCATAAGTGAACAAAGTAAAAAGGCTTCCGTTATTGCAAAGTATCACTAACAATTCAATTAACATTAGTCATTAGTTTAAATAATCCCACTATAGGGAATACAGTCAGTGTATTCTAAGCCTCACTGACCGGACAATCAATCATTTGAGATAGCGTTTACGAATACAGATTAATTCGTCTAAACTATTGATCAGTTTAATAGAATAAATAATTACAAATATTTAGAGAGAGAATATGGCATAGAATGGACAACAGTAGTTGATATGCCATAAAAACCTACCTAAAAAAAAGTCAAACTCTAGGCGTGCTATTTCGTTCACTTGAGAAAGGCATGAACCCAGTTATGGCTTAAATAGTACCTCTACTACTCTTCTGCAACGATAGTTTTGGCATTAAATAACCCGTGAAGGTTGATACGCCATTAAACAAAGAAATCAAAACTAAACAGAATGTATTACCTCTGTTCCGTCAATGGGTCTCAGAATATGTTCACCTTCTATCATGCTGAGGGGTAACAGCTCTCCACAAAAAAAAGGTGTCTTAGATATAACTCCAAACTTCATCTCTTGGTGAGGCTTCACTTCTGTAGCTCTGGGAAATGTCGAGTCACCCTTTCATTGTTATTATTCTCAGGTTCTCTCTGACCAGAGTGCAAGTACCTGTAAGGGTCACATCAATAGGTCAAATAGATGCGATCGAAATTTTTTGTATTAGATTGGAATATTTGAAACCATATAACTGTGTGAAAATTATTTGTGTTTGATAAGAATACTTGAAACCATATAATTGTGTGCAAATTATCTAAAATCGATAGGAATTCTTGAAATCACATCACTGTGAGGAAATTCTTTTTAAGAAGAATAGTTACTTGAAGGCATAATTGTTTGTTGATGATAATGACTTAAGATCACATAACTGCGCACAGATTATTGGTGTTAGGTAAGACTACTTGAAACTATATAATTGGTTGCATCTAACTTTGACGTTCGATAAACCCAACCAATCAACCAACCAACGAATCAATCACATACCTGTAAGTTCTACACTTTATAATTACGATCTCTCTCTCTCTCTCTCTCTCCTCTCTCTCTCTCTCTCTCTATCTCTCTCTCTCTCTCTCTCTCTCAATACATATATATATATAAATATTTCATTAAATAATAAAGGCAAATTTTGTCTGCATAATCTATTTAATATATATATATATATATATATATATATATATATATATATATATATATATATATAAATGCTTCATTAAATAATAAAGACAAATTTTGTCTGTATAATCTACTTAATATATATATATTGGCGCAGTGGGTAGAGTGTTCGCCAATTGTCCAGGAGACCGAGGTTCAATCCCTACTTGAGTCATAACAAAGACTCAAAAAATTTTACTTGATATACAAGGTATTGAAAAAGGAGCCTTCAGATCAGCTACATATATAACTGGAAAAAAGTGCCGTAGTCAGGAAGGTCTCGATTCTTCCTCTGATCTCTATTCTCTTTTCTAGTTTTTATGGATTGTTCCGAGAGCTCCATTTACAATTGGTATCACTGTCATTTTTAAGTCCTTCAACTTTTTCAATCCCTTTATCCCTTCCCAGCAATTGGTTGAGTAGTACCACTACTGCTCTTTCATAATAAATCAAATTAAACAAGTTTTTTCTGGAATCGGGGATCTGCTTGTATCTCAAATTCCAGAAAATGTTATGCGTTTTATTTTCTACAAGAGATTCTGGTGTGTGCATTTACCATTTGTCTCTCGCACAATTCCAGTACTTCCTCCTTTCCATCTCAGTCATGCCTACTCTTGTATTACTAAGGCTCCAATTAGCTACATCCACTGATTGACTGTTTTATTGTAGCCTTACGCCACCCTTAACAGCTTGTAACGATACCCCTTAAACTATCAGCATGACCCGTGGTAACCTTGCCGACAAAAAGTAGTCAAACACAAAACGCTTCCGTTTGTTTTGTATGCACAAAAATATTCCAGTTGTCGGAATCTGTTTCCGGCAGTCAACCCGAAAATAGAGATAGAGAGAAAGATAGTGCACAAGCGAGAGACGAAAGAGACGATTTATGTTATTTTTCTGCTCACCGGCTGTTTTCTGCATGTGTAATTATTCTGTGTGACCGCTCTCCTAGCCTTCGTGTCTCCTTATTATCTAAGAATATATATATATATATATATATATATAACTTGGCAGTTACATGTCACTTTAGGAAGATTGATTACGTAAATTATTTGGAGTTGATAACTTTTACTCCGTTCCCTTCTTGTTTAACCGTAGTAGATAAAAAACTAAGGGAAACAACTCTTAATAATCTGTGGTGGATCTACGCGAAGGCAGACTGCAACTAATGACTGGGGCACTACAATTTGTACAGATTCTGCACGTCTCTGATTTTTGTGTCTCTTGGTTTAGATTCTGCCCGTTACATAACAGTGTGTGAGCCTCTGTAATTTTTTTATATCTTTGTGCTGGTTCCCCATTCTCATAATATCAAAGAGGGAACGAAGACGTCATCGTGAATATCGATGGGCTACACTGATTTCCTTGGTTCTAATCGTGCTGTTCGGAGGATTCCTTTTCTTCTTTTGGTTTGGTTTGGTTTTATGGCATATCAACTATTGTAGGTTATTTAATGCCAAATCCTACTTATACATATATATCAAATATATAGAATTTGGTTTGGTTTGGTTTGGTTTTATGGCATATCAACTATTGTAGGTTATTTAATGCCAAATCCTACTTATATATATCAAATATATAGAATTTGGTTTGGTTTGGCTTGGTTTGGTTTTATGACATATCAACTATTGTAGGTTATTTAATGCCAAATCTTCTTTATACATTTATATCAAATATAGAGGATTTGGTTTGGTTTGGTTTGGTTTGGGTTGGGTTGGTTTTATGGCATATCAATCATTGTAGGTTATTTAATACCAGATCCATTTTTATACATATAAACAGTTTTATTTCAAACGATTCAGTTACCATAAGTACAGTTTTTTGTTTACTCACAGCTAAATGAAAAAACAGTTCTATTTCCAACAATTCAGTTTAGCATAAGTACACAGGTTAAAAGTCAAAACAGTACTATTTCAAACAATTCGGGGGTGTCCTCGTGGTATAATGGTTAAAGCGATGAACTCTAGTCGTGCCATTACGTTCCCTTTTGAACAAATACTCTTGGGAAAGGCATGAAACTCCTTATCTTCCTAGCTCTGGGTTAAATACTACCACTGCTGTTCTTCTAGAATCATGGCTTTGGCATTAAATAACCTACAAAAGTTGATATGCCAATAAACAAAGAAACCAAAAGAAAGAATCAAACAATTCAGTTTATTCAACAAAGTTAAATGGTTCCAAGTATTACTAGGTATCACGAACAATTCAATTAAACATAAGTCATTTATTTACACACAGTTCAGTTTAGCATAAGAACGCAGTTTATATGTCAAAACAGTTCTATTTCAAACAATTCATTTTAGTGTTGACACACAGTTTAGTTCTATTTGACCCATAGATAGGGCCCTATTTGGTGCTACCACTTTGGACTAGAGTGGACCAGAGAGCAATGGCAATAAAGGGGTTGGCTGCATTCCCCAAAGCTCCAGGATTACTATAGCCTTACCATAAGATTATTTAGTGTCATATCTAGGACACTCGCTGGGGGAGTTTTTCTCTTCTGCTGAGATGCAGTCGGTGTATTCTGTAGCGCCAATCGAATGGGCAACTCTTTTTCCTCCGATTTCCAATACTTCCAAACTTTTTGCTAGGATCTTCGGGACTGTTGAAAAGATTCCAGTAATGATTTGTACAAATCTTACCTTAAAATTGAAATTATTTCAACTCTCTTACACATAGAGAATATTTTTTCTAGTTCTCCTCAACGGTCTATTCATGATATGAAATCTTACTTTCAGTCTGGATTAGATGAATCGTTTGAACTTCAAAATATGTATTTACCCAACCCCTCAAACGTGAGCAGGATGCAGCACAACGAGGTAGCTTGCATTTATATATATATATATATATACTCCAGTCCTGTAGAATTAATTCTTTTTTCTTTCTAGAATAACTTATTGGTTATGTATATACCATTGGTTTGTATAGTTAGATCCCAGTCGTTTACACAGTTCCCATCTTATAGCCATTCTTCCCCAATCATGTTTATTTTTCATTTATTAAATTATCATATTATAAGATTATATAGTCCTATCTCTATCTCTGCACAGTGTACATTTACCATTTTCATGTATTTTTTTTATTATGCGAAAAAGTTCTGAAAAGTGCTTAGCCGAACTAAGAGAGGAGTTGGGGTTTTTAGAGTAATTTCTTCTAAAGGAAACTTCAGAATCAGCGTGCAAAGAATATTTGACTGTGTAATGAATATGCGGAATGTAATATAAGTTTCATCATTTTTCGTCAATCCCTTCTTAGTTGGGCCGAGAATTTTTCGGTTCGTTGTTGACATGTTGTTCTTAGTAATATTTCGTTCGGACTCAATTTCTTGCAATAGATATTTAACTATACAGAAAGATGACTACTGTAATAAGAACAAATACTATTCATCGTATTTACCCAACCTCTCCGCTCGGGCAGGATATGACACAAGGTCAATTTTTTTTTCTAAGCGGAGTTTAACGGGTTTGAATTCAGAGTTTTCCTTCTTCTAGGCTAGTTGCCTCACCAAGGCTACAGAACCTTGTCTGCCCTACAATTTACCCATAGCTGGAGGGAGAATAATTGGATTCATTCTTTCCCAAGGGTATTAGTGCTATGTGAAATGCAATCAGTCCTGGATTTGAACTCGTGTCGCCGTGTCCAAATACTATTCATGATCCTATTTACCCAACCCCTCCGCTCGGGCAGGATATGACACCAGGTCAATTTTTTTAAGCGGAGTTTTAGAGGTTTGAATTCAAATACTATTCATGATCTCTCTCTCTCTATCTATCTATCTATCTATCTATCTATCTATTCGTTTCATCGGATGAATGATATCTATCTATCTATCTATTCAAGTTTATATCGGGTGAATGATTTATATCACGGTAATTCTATCTATCTATCTATCTATCTATCTATCTATCTATTAATTCAAGTTTCATCGAGTGAATGTTTTATAACTCAGTATATGTATGCTATTCTATCTATCTATCTATCTATCTATCTATCTATGTTCACATCTATCTTTTCATGTATATAAACAGTGTTAACTTGCAACAATATGTCTATCCAAGCATTAAAATAAAAAGGTAAAGAAAGACAGATAGTGCGATCATAAAAAGAAGCCTGAGTATACTTAAAGTCATCGAATTTGAAGAAAGAGTTTTGTTTTTATGTACTTTATCTTATGTAATTTATCTTAGGCACGGAAAAGTGTATTTGTACATCGAAAACTAACTTAAAAAAAAAAAAACTTTAAAAAACCCAACAAACACACACACACGCGTGTGTGGGTAAATGAATTAATGGAAAAGTGTATTTTTTTTCTTTGAAATGTCTTCTCACGAGGAAGTATATATATATATATATATATATATATAGTGCGAGTGTGAATGTGTGTGTATATGTTCTGCTACAGGACACATACACACGTAAATATGCTTTTATTTTGGGAAATAAAATATTTCAATTTTTTTTTACAATAAAAGAAATGAGTAAATGGTTTTGTCAACAAAAAAATCTGTTAACTGTTTCAACCTGTGGCAAAGTAATCACAAAATTTTTAATACTAAAAGTTCCGGATATATATATATATATATATATATATATATATATATATATATATTCCCAATGTACATCTTCTAAGTATAACATCTCATTTTTTCTTTACAGTGAATATTCTTTGGCGGGAACTTCTCTGATGCACTTAACTCAGTTACTTGATTTGGACTGTACACAGCAACACACACACACACACACACACACACACACACATTTATATATATATATATATATATATATATATAGAGAGAGAGAGAGAGAGAAAGAGAGAGACAGTGAGATTATGAAAGAAAAAGTGGCATATAAACATTGTTAAACACACACACATACTTATGAATGTATAAATTATGTTGTTTACTAAATTTATGTATAAAGAGTGTTTAATATCCATGATAGAATATATATATATATATATATATATATATATATATATATACATAAGTTACTATAAGGTAGAGTTAAATGTCCTTGATGACTCTCAGTTTCTCGCCAATGCGATCATCAGCCCAAATCTTGATACTCACCAAATTCCATTTAGTATGCGTCTACACAGTCCTAACTTATATATATATATATATATATATATATATATATATATATATATAAGTATTATTCAGTCCAGTTAAACCGGACTTAGGAGTAATTCCATCAGGACAAAAAACTTTTCAAAAGCGAACATTTAAATTTTCCTGGTAAAGAGCTCAATGTAACTGACATTACAGAGCAATAATTTCTTTAAGAAAAAACAAAACCGGTCACATTAGGATAATAAATTTATTTCCATCCTGTTATGTGTTTTTGATATAAATCAAAAACACGAAAAAAAAATTAACAGGACTTCTTCAGATCTTATGGATAAAACTTTTTATCCATAAGATCTGAAGAAGTCCTGTAAATTTTTTTTTCGTGTTTTTGATTTATATCAAAAACACATAACAGGATGGAAATAAATTTATTATCCTAATGTGACCGGTTTTGGTTTTGCTTTTCTTAAAGATATATATATATATATATATATGTGTGTGTGTATATATATATATATATATATATATATATATATATATATATATATATATATATATACTCTATCATGGATATTAAACACTCTTTATACATAAATTTAGTAAACAACATAATTTATATATACATAAATATGTGTGTGTGTCTTTAACAATGTTTATATGCCACTTTTTCTTTCATAATCTCTCTGTCTCTCTGTCTCTGTCTCTGTCTCTGTCTCTCTCTCTTTATGTATACATGAGTGTGTATCTATTCATCTATGTACATAAATGTCTATATATACAGGCGAACGTACACATACACACACACACACACACACAAACACATATATATATATATATATATATATATATATATTATATACGAGCAGCTAAATACAAGGAACCTAATAGTATAGTTTGATAGAGTAACTTTTCCGTTAGATAACGTTATTTTCCCACATCGTCGTCACACTGTAAATACGTTTCAATCAAACATAGAAACTCCCACACACACCCATGAGAACACACACGCGTGCACACACACATACACACACACACACACACTCACGCACACGCACACACACGCACACATACACACACGCGCGTGCATACAAATGGAACTTAAAACGAGAGTAAGTGTTCGTATTTGTTCTTTTGAAAAAATATATGTGCTGAATACTAGCTTACCTTAGGATCACAAGCGTGAAATTCTAAGACGTGAGTTTTTATTCTGTTTCATAACTTATTTCTTTATATTTAAAGTGTATGTGTGTATGTGAGTGTATGTGAGAGAAAGAGAGAGAAAGAAAGCAAGAGAGAGAGAGAGAGAGAGAGAGAGAGAGAGAGAGAGAGAGAGAATTGGGGGGGGTTGAACGGTGTTTTCGAACGTAATGTGATTTGGCCCAGTTGGCTAGTATTGCAGAATACACCAACTGCATCTGTGCAGAGGATAAGATCCCATACAACGAGTGTCCTGGATATGACACTAAACTATCTCATGGTGATGTTCCAGTAATGCTGGAGCTTTGGGAAATGCAGAGTACCCTTTCATTACCGTCGCTCCCAGGTCCATTTTTGCCCGGAGTGGTAGCACCTGTTAGATTCCTATCTATGTGACAAATATAGAACAAAACTGTGTACATATGCTAAACTGAATTGTTTGAAATAGAACTGTTTTTGATATATAACTGAACTGTTTTGATATTTAACTGTTCGTAAAGAAAATCTATACTTATATTAAACTGAATTATTTAAAATTTATTTCTGCTTTGAATGACCCGAAAAGGGTTGATACGCCGTAAAACAAAACAACCAACCAACTAATGTGATACAAATTCGGACAAATCCTTTGTCGGCAGTATTTTTTGTGAGAAAGCTGTATAAATAACCAACGGAAATACTTCGAAGAAGAAGGTAGAAACTAGTTACAAATTTTGTTAATATCAAGATTTTTGTGTGGAATACCTCGTATATCTTTCATTTGCTAAATGTTAATTCTATGGTGTTGGCGCCGGGGTCTTATATACCATAAGAAGGTTCTAATTAATTCTAATTAACTTTTATCGAAACGATAGATTTAATTTGTTTTTTTTTCCCAACAACTGTTATATTTACATGTTTTTTTTTTCTTAATTCATCAAAATTTTTGCATTTTTCTTTTCTTATAAACATTGAAAATGAATGAAAGTAAGGAACATTTGGGGTATATTACATACGTTTTTTTTAATTTTATTTTCAGAGTGATGAATTATATCCAAAACACTTGTACAATTTATGAAGAAGGTACTGTGAATGATCAAACGTATTAAAAGTGGTTTTCAATGTTTCTTGCTGAAGATTTTTTGCTGAGAAATGTCGACTAGGTCTGTTGAGCTACAGTGAACAAAATAAGACATTATCATCTTGAGAGATAGCTAATATGCTGAAGGCAATTTTACATTTGGTTAAGATGTGTGACTTTCACATAAGTTTTTACATTTGGCTTTGATGTGTGATTTTCACGTAAGTTCTCATTTATCCAACCCCTCCAACAATAACCGTTACGCTATCTTCAAGAAGGATGTGAAGAAGGAGATACATATATGGTATGAGGGCATGTAAAAGTAGATATACAATAAGAAAGTAAGTGGCAAATGAAATTTTTTAAAGATATTTGAGAGGAATGGGATAGAATGCCAACTTTTAAGCGGGGCACAGCTGGTTTAGATTAAAAAATTTTCTTTCTCCCAGACTGGGTGCTCATACTAGTCAAGACAGTGCAGTCTCTATTACTATAGGCGAATGGGCATGTCCTCGTGGTGTAATGGTTAAAGCGATGAACAGCGGAATCGCAGTAAGCGAGTTCGTACTCCAGTCGCGCTATTACGTTCACTTTCGGACAAATACCCTTGGGAAAGGTATGAACCCCCTTATCCTCCCAGCTATGGGTTAATTAGTACCACTACTGTTCTTCTAGGAGAATGGCTTTGACATTAAATAACTTACAAAGGTTGATATGCCATTAAACGAAGAAACCAAACCAAACCTACTATAGGCGATTGGAAAAGATAAGTGTTCATGCCTTTCTCAAGGGGTATTAGCGCTAAATGAAACGCGGACAGTCTCATCCAGGATTTTGAAATCGAGTCAGCGATTTCATTTACTAAGATAATAACCGTAATACTAAGTGCGCTTTCTTTCCATATAACTTAAACGATAAAACAACCCTGCGGGGCTGTAATTCCATGCTCAATTTTTCAAAATAAATTTTGACGGATGATGTAAAAGACAGTTGGACAAGCGAAATGAATCATAACTAAATGTATAAAAAGATAATCTCATCTTTTTGCTTTGCGCGGATATTCTTCGGGAGTCGAAGTTCGCGTGAAAACTAGGAGAGTGCAAACGAAATACATCTCCAGCGCCAGAGAGAAAGTCGACGATTTCAATTCACCTATGACGTTATCCCCCTGAGATTTTTCCATTGCATCAAATGTGCATTTTATTAAAGCGCGCTCAAGTGCAATCATTTTTAACGACCTGTCAGTTTTGTCCAACGGTGCCTTTTCCGTCTTCGTGCTCAAAGCTGACCCTCTGATCCAAGTTTGGCACAAAGCTCTCCACTCCGAGCGTATTCAGTAAATACAATAAAATATTCATCATACAACATGTGAAAGCACGTGCGAAACCTTGACCTCATCAGCTGCCAACCAGGGTTGATAACACAGTTTCGGTAGCTCAAGGCGGTACAGCCACTCCTAGCGCTACCAAGCAGCTCTTGCCACAGGACAATAGAACAGAATGTGATACTGTATAGGTTTGGCTTGGTCTGGTTTGTTGGGTTTTATGGCATATCAACCTTTGTAGGTTATTTAACGCCAAATCCATTTTTGTGTAAAGTATTTGTTCTATTTAAAACAATTCTGTTTAGCATAAGTACACAGTTTAATGGTCAAAAACATTTCTATTTCAAACTATTCAAGCAGTTATATGTAACAATTCAGTTAAGTGTAGATAGTTTTAATGTCGAAAAGCAGTTCTATTTCAAATAATTCAGTTAAGCATAAGCACGCAGTTTAAATGTAGGTACGGTTTAATTGTCAAAAACATTTCTATTTCAAGCTATTCAGTTTACTCAAACAATTCAGTTTAGCATAAGTATGCTGTTAGTTCTATTCAACCCATAGATAGGGCCCTATTAGGTGCTGCCACTCCGGGGCAGAGTGGACCTGGAAGCGATGACAATGAAGGGGTACTCCGCATTCCCCAAAACTCCAGCATTGCTAGAACCTCACCATCAGATTGTTTAGTGACATATCCAGGACACTCGTTGGGTGGGGGGTCTTACCCCTCTGCAGAGGTGCAGTCGGTGTATTCTACAGCCCCAGCCGACTGGGCAACTGTATAGGTTTTGAAGAGGATGAAGCACTGCGAGCTTCTTTCGGCGAAACATTTGTTGGATTCAGACTAGTACTTGAACTGATTTGCGTATTTACCCAAACCCTCAGCCACGATCAAGATTTGACAAAAGGGCAATTTTTTAACCGGAATTTAACAGGTATAAATTCAGAGTTTTCCTTCTCCAAGATCGGTTGACATATCAAGATTAAAGACTTCAGTCTCATTGATATTTGCTCATAACTGGCGAGGCAATAATTCGATGCATACCTTTCCAAGCGCTATTTGAAATACAAACAATCTCGTCCAGTGTCCATTTTCTACGACGATAACCATTATACCATAGGCGCTTCCGAATTTGACTTAAACAAATGATGAAGGGGTCTGGATGTGGTCAACAGCAAGAACACTATATCCCAGTTTGGATAATACAAAATTGTATTGTTATTTGGTGAACAAGCAAATATGATAACAGCTTGCCGGGGAAGTTTTCCAGATTGATTATAATTGAATGATTGATTTTTACTGCACGTCAATCCGTCTAGGGTTATTTTATGCGTTGGAATTTACATTTGGTTTGTTTTGGTTTGGTTTTATGGCATATCAATCACTGCTGGTTATTTAATGCCAAATCCTGTTTCTACATATAGATATGATTGATA
>CAUZXS010002946.1:0-34773 GCA_963585895.1 Sepioteuthis lessoniana | reverse complement strand
AGCAGCAGGTGAAAGCCATTCAAAGCGACCAAAAACGCAAACATCAGCAGGCAAGGTTTCGGCCTCCATATTTGGAGATGCGCAAGGTATTTTGTTCATCAATTACCTTGAGAAAGGAAGAACCTCCAATAGCAAATATTATATAGCATTATTGGCGTGTTTGAAGGAAGAAATCGTCAAAAAACAGCCACAAATGCAGAAGAAAAAAGTGCCCTTTCACCAAGACAGTGCACCATGTCCCAATTCGATCACAACAATAGCAAAACTACATGACTTGCACTTTGAATTGCTTCTGAACCCACCCTATTCTCCAGATCTGGCCCCCAGCTAATACTGACTGTTTGCAAACATCAAAAGAATGCTCCAGGGAAAGAGATTTGGCTTCAATGAAGGAGTGATATCGGAAATTGAGGCGTGTTTTAAGGCCAAAGACAAATCGTTCAACAAAAAAGGCATCGAATTGTTAGAAAAGTGTTGGAATCAGTGTATCATCTTAGAAGGAGACTATGTTGATGAATAAGTCAAATTTTGCCTAAAAGTTGTTTTATTAGTTAGGCCCAGGACTTATTGAATGATGTGTTACTATTGCTGCTACTACTCTATGCGAGGTTACCCACCAGTTTTAACTGAAGTCCGAATGACAGCAAGTCTCCAGGACTCTTCTAAGTATTCTAGCTGATTTTAACGGTGCTGTGCTCTGAATGGTCTCTATTCTTCCAGGCCTTAGGGGATCATTCCAAGGGCACCAACAACAATTTACTGGATTAATCTTTGAAATTTGGTTATTTAAAAAGTTAATGGTTACTGAATAGTTTTTAGCTAATTTAGACACTAAAAAATCTTTTGACTCAGATCTGGATCTTGCTTGACAAAATTAAAGTAATATTTTTTTTGTATGGATTTGATGTGTGAACTCTAATTTTGTTTTCCACCATGACACATTCTATTTAGAAATCTGAATACTTTTCACTTGTAATTTATGTGCAGCCTTGCTATTCAGTGCAACATTCCGTAAGAAAGTTGAACGTTTGGCACGGGACATTTTAGCAGATCCTATTCGTGTTATACAAGGAGAACTTGGTGAGGTAGGTTTTTTTTTGTTTTTTTTTGCTTCTTTGACATTGTTTGAATTCTGTTCTTTGCCAATTTTACAGTATTGAACAAAAAACACCCATTTTTTTTATACTTGCCGCAAACTTTAATGGCTTTGACATACGTAGGAAGTCATTTTCCTTGATTATTGTTGTCAAAGTTCTCTTAGTTGTAGCAAAAATTCATAATTTTCTAAAAAGAAAAATCTCAGAAATACCAAAAATTAAGACATTTTGGAGTTTTTTTTGTTTGTTTTTTTTTACGAAAATTATGAACTTTTCACAACAACAATCAAGGAAAATAATCACTTCCTATGTGTGTCTAAGCCATTGAAATTTGATTAAAATTTGTAGCAATAATACAAATGCTTCAATCTTTTTTACTGTCAGATTTGTTTTTTATTTTTGTCCAATACTGTATTTTTAATGATTGCTGTTAAATAAAAACAATTTCTTTTTTATATGTCTGTATAACAGGCAAATCAGGACATTACTCAGCTGGTCGATGTGTTACCCTCAGGGCCGACAAAATGGCGCTGGTTAATGAAACGACTTGTAGAATTTACAACATGTAAGCTGTAGTTTTTTTTTTTGTTTTCTTTTTTTTAACTCTTTCTTAAGATTTTAAAGAAAACATATCCTATTCTTTTATCAGTTTTTAAGTGATAATTTGAGTGATTGTTATTATGTTCCTTATTGTTTGCCATGAGACCATCAATAGATTCTGTTGTTGAATGTTGTATAGTCTAATTTGTGATGGCTACACCATTGGAACTTGGTGTACAAAGAGAGAAAATAAGCATTCAAAAATTGATATTTGATTATAATTACTGTAGCTGAAATAGTGCCATAATTATATGTGTATAAGATGCACAATTTTTCCGAATTTTTCAGCCCAAGAGTTAGGGAGGCATATTATTCACAAGAACTATGTAATTCACTTTTATTTCTGGCCCCATTCAGGATAGAATGACCAAAAGTAAGTTATATCTAGAGTCCAAACTGAAATGTGTTTTATTGCATTACAGAGAAATATTCACTGGAATATGTTGTTTTTTTTTTTCCTTTCTAAATGTGAACTCATTTTTGCCACATGCTTATTGTATGCCCATGTCCTAAATACAATATAAATTTTGTATTTCAAAACATAATTTAAACTATATAAATCCTAAGTTTCAATCAGTACAAACCAATAAAAAGTTAAATAAATGCTCAATTTAGGTTAAATTTTGCTGTTGCAAATTCTAAAAAGTCGGTGTGTATTATACACTAGAATTTTTTTTCTAGAATTTCATAGTCCAAAATTCGGGGTGTATATGTCAGAAGTGATTATAAATCATTTCAGTATTTTCTAATCATATTAATGTTGACTAGTTTGATTACTAAACACTCAAGTTATCTTGAAATAATTTTCTTGCTATAAACCATTGAAACTCAATGTATATCTGTATATTTATAGATGTTGACCAAATTATGTTGTTTTTTTTTACAGTGGGTAGCATTTTAATTTTTGTAACAAGAAAGAGCAATGCTGAAGAATTAGTGTCAAATCTTCAACATAAAGACTTTTCAGGTCAGTTTTTCTTTTTCATTCAAATATGGAGAAAAAAAAAAGTTAATTTTGAATTTGTTTTCAAAATTATTATTTCATATAGTAGAATTCGAAAGAAAAAAAGAAGTTAGAATGAGTTAGATATAAGATTTTTCAGTCTTACATTGTTGATTCATAATTCACTAAATGTTCATCCAACTGTACAACTCAGCCTCTATCATTTTGGGCTTGATTTCAACAAAATTTCAGAAATTGTTAGTCATGCCTGGAAAGGTTTTAAACTTCACTAGGAGATCCAACTCAAACTGTCTTTTAGGTGAGAGACAGATCTCACCTATGTCTTTCTATCCACCTTGCTGTTAAAGGTTGTCCATCTCATACCCAGTGTTGGTAACTCACTCTCTTGGTAATCATTACAAGGAGCAGATGGTTCTTTCCTCCTCTTCTTTATGCTCTTAGACCCTCTCTGTTGTGGCTAAGTGTGAAGCCATTATATGGGAACCCTTTTCATCTTCACAGTCAATTTAAAACAGCCTTAGAAATTCTTTTTTTGTTTGTTTGTTTGTTATTTTCATAAATCTAGAAAATAATAAAATTAAATATTTATAAGAAATATTTATCAATTTTTAGTTTGTTTTTTTTTTTTTTTTTTTTTTTTTTTAGGTTTGAATTCACTTTTCCTTCTAGACCAATTGCCATACCAAGGTTAAAAAGCCCATTCTACTCTATTATAAACCTATAGCTGGAGAGAGAATAGTTGGATTCATACCCTTTCCTAAGAGTATTAACAATATATGAAATGCTAACAATCTTGTTCAGAATTTGAACTCGGGTAGTCTAGTCCACTTTCTACAGCTATAATCACTACTGAACAAGTGGCTCTATTGGGAGTAGCTTCCATATAAATTAAGTTATTTTCATCATTAAGGGTTTTCTGACTTACGCTATATGTCCAGCAGGACACATAGTGTAATGGTTATAGGTGTTGGTTCCCTAAGCTTGTAAGGAGACAATCATCTAGTGATTTCAGGTTCAATCCTGACTACAGGCGAGTAACAATATAGGAATACTTAACACTTGTACTCAGTTATGGCTAACGGAATCAGAACAGGTGACCCACCCCCTGGATTCAATAAAAGACGTAATTCGAAGTTCCGTGTAGGTTCCTGAGTTTGACAAACACTTGAAGAAGACCGGAGGACATATCGGCCAAAACGTGGAAATAACAATAAAGATGAAGACAATAATCCGAAAAACCCTTAATGATAAAAATCATCAAGCTTCATCTCAAAAATTCAGACAACTAAATAAAGTTAATTAGAAATAAATAAATACTCATATAATAAAGAACTTTTTTTTCTTAGGGGATTATTATTTGAGATATTTTCTCTTTACCTGTGTATGGTTCTCCATAACTTTCTCTTACAGTAAATTGTTCAAGAGTGGAGTGGCTTCCTATTGTCTTCTCTACAATGTTTTTAAGACAGTATCTCTAATTAAATCTCTGTTGAGTCTTGGAGTTATTCCACCTTTTCATAGGTCTTAATTTTATTCCTACTGATTTACTAACACTCCTCCTTATTTACACTAAAGTGGAGTGAGTGAGTGAGTGAGTATAGCTGATCTTATCTGATTCCTGTATTTTCTGTCAGTCACCTTCTCTTGGACTGACTAAAAGACTGCCATTACCTTATTTACCCATAGCAAATTTTAAGGTAATAAATATGAAGAAGTAATATTCATTAACTAGTTTTTTGATCTTCTTTAATTATAAAGATTTTTCTTATTTTTATTTTAGTGGGTCTCCTTCATGGTGATATGGAACAAGCTGAAAGAAATAAAGTAATCACAATGTTTAAAAAGAAAGAAATTCCAATTTTGGTTGCAACAGATGTAGCTTGTAAGTAAAAGTTGTATATTGTTTTTTCCAATGATATTTAAACATTAGTTGACATTCGGGATCTTAACTTTTCTTCATTGTTGCTGGTTATTTTAGCAGAAAATATAAAAATACTGAGCTTCCCTTCTTTTATGATAGAATGAGGTTAAAATATTTATTCCCAAAACCTCCAAGTGTGATTTGCTAAAAAGATATCTAGCTGTAAAATACAAGTTCCTAAAACTCTATCTTGAATTAATGTGTTATTTATGTACTTACGATTTAAGGAAAAAAAGAACACTTCTAAAGGTGTGTGTGTGTGTATTTTTTTTTTTTTTCATCATACAACGTGTGGAAGCACGTGCGATACCCTAGCCTCATCAGCCGCCAACCAGGGTGATAACAGTTTCGGTAGCTCAAGGCGGTACTGCCACTCCTGGCGCTACCGAGCAGCTTTTGCCACCGGATAGGGTATTTAAAAAAAAACAAAAAAAACCTATGTATACACAAGATCAACTAAAAGCGGACATTACATTAGATGTTCATTCATCTTCATTTTGGTGCAGTTTGTGATTTAAAAAAGCGTTTACTTACGGCCGTTAGATGTCATACCAACCGTTTCTTGATTTTGCGTAATTACATGAGAATGGTGGTTACACGTGTATAACATTCGTGTTGAAATCCTTTCTATATCCGTTATCTTTTCAATTCGTTTTCTTTCATTTATGCGTTACTGCCCAAAAGCACTTGAGACAAACGTTATACATAATTCCGCTAAAAGATTTTATTTGTTGATCAATGGGCCCTCAAGATGGGTGGTGAGTAAAAAGAAAGCTCCTGGCCTAAGTTAGTCCAGGTAGCTATCTGATTACCCTTGGGCCACTAAATTCTTGGCTTGCAAAAAATGTCTCCAGGACGCTGATGGTCAGCAATGGGCTCGTGAATACTGTGGGGGTAAACCTGACTCATAGGCCCATCAATCGATTTACATTCTCCGGCAGGAGAATTACGTTCTTCGCACCAGCGCGCCTTGTGGATTCGTGTTCCTCGCAAGCTGTTGAATTTTCTACCGCAATCACACGTTGTAGCCGGGTACATATCCAGATTGTTACCGTAGGAGCAAGTAAGATATATATATATATGTATATATATATATATATATATATATATATATATATATATATATATATATATATGGGTCCTTCAATAAAAGGAATTGGCAATAGAAAGTACTGTTTACATTCCCTGTATTTATTTGAATGACCCGTATGTGTGTGACCTATAGACTCCATGTCATTATTTCTATAAGATATGGGTTTTATTTGTTATTATAGATTTAATAATAATAGGAATATTTGGTGGGGAGTAGTATTTTGGTTAATGTGTAATTGGATTGCACTTTAATCAAGTAAGTGATACATTATTCTTTGAGAAAGTGTTATGGTTGTATAGGAGCAACATTATCTTTGTAGGCATGAAAATTGATAATGTTGGTATTTTGTATATTTTTAAGGTTGGTGTTATTGGTGATAAGTTTTTTTGTTATAGATAATTGGGGATAACTGTCTATTTATTACAATGTTGGTTACAATAAAATTATTTTATGGTATTATTATTTTGGTTGTGGTTTTATTTGTTCGTCAATGACATAATTTGGAAATCTACTCAGTGTTTATCTGATATTACTAAGTTCTTTTTAAGATGCGTGAGAAGAATCAGTAGGATTTTGTTTATTTCTTTGACAGCTCTCTCTCTTATATGTATATGTAATTCAACATTACTTCTACTACTCAGTTTCATGTGTCACCACATGCATCAGAATATGGTGATACTTGATAAAAAACATTGTGTGCTTTTGAGCTTTTTTTTTTTTTTTTTTTTTTTTTCACAATTTGTTGTTATTATTCTATATAAATATATATAATGGTGACAGAAGTAAAAAAGATCCTGAAGAACTTTTTGTTTCTAGTTTTTCACAGTTGCAGAAAAATCTACTATAATAAGATTAAAATTTATTTTTCTATGTTGAATAATAAAGATATTTCAAGATATTCACGATACAGAAGTCACATGAGTATCAATCAATACAATAAAATTTGGTTCTTATATGTGTGTGTGTGTGTGTGAAAAACTTTCTAATAATAGTAATTACTTAATGAAACATCAGTTTCATATATACCATAGTTTTTGACAGCACAAGTGTATTTGACAATGAACTAGGCATACAAATAAATTGAGAAAGTAATTTTTGTTTTTGTTTTCAGCTCGAGGTTTGGACATACCTTCAATTAAAACAGTTATCAACTACGATGTTGCTAGAGATATTGACACACATACACATCGAATTGGTCGGACAGGACGTGCTGGTAAATAATCATTTTTCTCTTAAAGACAACTCACCTCTACTCTATTTAATGGTGTTTTAAAATTCTTTCCTTTTGTCTGCTAATTTGTAAAAGGCAGTGATACAATCTCTAGATGAATGTAAACTTCTTGAAATATATAAAATGTTTAATGTAACTCCAAGGTGTAATCAGAAAGTATCAAGACTAAAGTTTTTAATTTTAATATTTCAATAAAGATATGTGCATAACTAAGCAACTTATATGATAAAGTGATGATGTCTAGGCTTTATCTAGATGAGTCAGTGGCAATTTGAAAGACAGGATTGTTCAAGTGAAGCATCCTCTTCAATCATTAGTTCCATTTGACTTGTTTCTTAAACTGAACATTTATTTCAAGGGCAAGGATGGGAAAAGAAATACAATGGCAAATTTTCTCATCATATCAAAAGAGGAGCTTTAACCAATGGAAAACTTGCTGGAATAACTATGTTGAAAGCCAATGGGGACTATTTTGAAGAAAATTAATGTTTCAGCCTTTGTCCATTTCTGTCTTGAAGAAATATGCTAATTCTTGATTTTTTTTTTTTTTTTTTTAACATTGTATATATACATTTTGAATATTTATTTTTTTCCCAAATATACAGACTGACAGTTGCTCTGTCATATTTTCTCATACATTTAATCATCCAATCCAAATTCATTATTGCTGTAATTTACTCAGAAAGTACATATCTTACTTCCAGGAGAGAAAGGTTATGCTTATACACTTGTCAATGAAAAGGATAAAGATTTTGCTGGCCACTTAGTCCGTAATTTAGAAGGAGCTAACCAACATGTGCCCCAGAGTCTACTGGATCTTGCAATGCAGGTAAGAATATAAAAAATCAAGAAATTAATTTTCCTAGCAGTCTCAACATTTTTGGGGGCTTCACTGTTTCTCCAGATGTTTCCTTTTCTGAAAATTGTTTATTAAAATTTATCCCATAAATTGTATCTGTATTTTTATTTTTAGATATTTTCCAAACATATTTGGATTTGGATAGAACTTTTTAATTCTTGATGAATATCTCTTTAAATTGATTATCACCAGTCATGGAATCATCAATCTTAGTTTCGCTAATCAGAAGTTGGCTCAATCAACAAAAAAGTTTCATGTACAAACTTTCATTGAATTAAAACTACTTTGTAAAATATATTTCAAAGGAGCAATTTACCAAAAAAAAAGGAAAAAGGCAAACATAAGTTTAATGATGATGATATTATTTTTTTTTAACCAGTCAATTTATGTGATCAGAGTTTTAGTTATCAGGCCACAAGCTCAAATTACCTTTTTTTTAAATTCCATTAATAAACTACTAAAATGTTTTTGTCTAATTCATTTCATTAATTGGTTTGCAACATGACTCCAATGTATTTCTTAGTGGGTTGGATTTCATCCCCCTCTGATCAAATGGGTTTAGAGTGTATAGTAAAATATTGCTCAGGGGAGTGCTAATGTTTGCCTCTATTTAAACTTGATAACAGCAGATATATTGTTTTTCTTTTTTGTAAAAACTTTTTAAAATTTTGATTTCTTTTTTAAAATAGTCTTAATTTCCTGGGGAAAATTTTGGGAACTGACTCGTTGGTCTAGTGGGTAGAGTGTTCACCAATGGCCTGGGAGACTGGGGTTCAATCCCAGGTTGAGTCATACCAGAGACTCAAAAAATGGTACTTGATACTTCCTTGCTTAACACTCAGCATTGTAAAGTATGTATCAAGGGTAAAGTGGAGCAATTCAGGAGTACCACCCTTCCCTACACCTTAATGTAGTAGCTATTGAAAAAGGAGCCTTCAGGTCACCCACTTTCTTACTTTAATATAAAATTGATTATTAACATACTTTTGTATTTCCTTTTTTAAAAAAAAGTTCCATTCATGATTATTTTTTCCCCCTCCAGAATGCTTGGTTTCGAAAGACTCGTTTTAAGCAAGGTAAAGGCAAGAAAGTTAATACAACAGGTCGAAGTATAGGCTACAGAGAACGGCCAGGACTTGGAGCAGAAAATGTGAGTAGTTTGTATTTTGAAATTGAGTTTTCATTTTAGGCAATAAACAAATGGTCTGCATAAACCCTCTCCCTGACATAAACTCGCACACAAAGGAATTTTAAAAGCTGTTATGATATAAAATGAAAATCAATATTTGTTTGTCTATCAGTATTCTTGGACTTGATTTTAATCCAACTTTATGGTTGGCATCAAGAAAGAATTTGTTGTGAACCAAAAAAGATTTAAATACAGACTTAAGCAAACAGCATTAATTAGTGAATCACAAAAAATATCTAGAAAAAAATGTCTTTATCTCAAGTGGGGTGTATAAGAGGAGCAAAAATATTTCATATTGAACATAAAACTCATAAATCTGTCAGAAGAACCTTCTCTATCTTGCTGAATATAGATTTTTGTTGTATTACTATTAATAGGTTTGTTCAAAATGTTTCTCTCGTCTTATTGAAGTCTTTTATAGCTTCATACACTCATCACTTGTCATGTGAGTTTTCATGGAACTAGTCCCACTGGATAGTAAACATTAGTGATTAAGAGATTAACTACAGAATAACAGAAAAGTCCTCTGATATGTGTTCCCCCCCCACTTCATTACACCTACATTCCAAAAATGAAATACCAAATGATGATAACTAAAAATGAAGAGGAAATTAAATGTTTAGAAGAGGTCTAAAAATAAAGGTTTTCCAGTAATTTTTTTTAGGAAATTCCATCTAAAACAAAGAAATCCTTATGAAATACTGGAATTAACTTTTTTTTTTTAAGGTATTCAACAAAAAAAAATTATGTAAATTTCTTTTTCAAGCAAAAGTTTAATGTTGATATGAGAAGATAATAAAAAGTGGAAATGCCCAAAGAGGCTTAACAAACAAATAATAGTAATAATAATAATCCCTATAAGTTAAGAATTGTTTGAAATGTCCTTGAGAAATCTAGTACAATCTAGCATTGTCTTTTCAACTGCTGTGCAAAAGTCACTAGCATCCCCACTCATTGAAACAACACTGCAAAGTAATTAGACAGACCAAGGACTTGGAAGAATGTATCTCTCAGCTCCATTTCTAAGACTTGGAGAAAGAATTAAATCATGTCCAGAATTAAGAAGACAAACCACATATATTCCCAAATTGACACTAACCAAAAAAAAAATTCTTTTAAAAACTCAGTCATTAGCTGAGAATATTGTTTTTTCTTCTCTTCTTTCAAGCTGGATTCTCATTCATTTTTCCTTTCTTAAGAATATGTGACCATTGTTTCAACTCTTATTCAAAGGGATTCAAGCTCTATTTGTGCTATTACATTCATTTTCAGACTAATATCTCTATGGAAAAGTATGAACCTCCTTATCTCTCTTGTTATGGGTTAAATTTGTACCACTACTCTTCTTCTATAAGGATAGATTTGGCATTAAATAACCCTCTAAGGTTGACATACCACTAAACAAAGAAACCAAATCTATTCAAAGGGAAAATTTCACAATGTGGAAAAACCAGACAGTGATGTTTCTTTTAACTGTTTAAATGGTATTATTCTCATGCACCTATTTAAATTCACCACAAAAAAATTTCTTGTAACTTTTCTTTTTGTAATTTGAACTAATTAGACCTTCAAACTCACCACACTTTTTTATTTAAAAAAAAATCATTTAGCATTTTATAAGGGGGCTCATTTTCACATTCTAATTCATTATAGAATGATCACCCATTTCTGGAACCAGTATTGAAAAAAAAAAGGACCCACCAGAAATAAAAACAATTTAATGATTTGATCTGTCTAGTTTAGTTTGGTTTGGTGGCATATCAACCCTCGTAGGTTATTTAATGCCAAATTCTCTTTATTCATATATATCAATTGTATGTGATTTGTAAGCAAATAGTTTTTTGCTAACATTTTAAATTAGCTCGAGTTCATTTGTTTGCACATAGTTAAATGCTTTCAAGCATTCTATCCAACACCAATAATTTTATTTGCTCACAGTTAAAATAGTTTGTATTTATGGCATATATCGACCCTTGTAGGTAAAGTAATGCTAAATCCAATTTATAAATATTTATGTACTGGATATATATATATATGATTAGTTAGGTTATTTGGTTTAATGGCATATCAAACCTTGGTGGGTTTTGTGTCAAATCTTATTTATACATATTTTTAAGTGGATGGTTTGTAGGTAATTTTTAAAGAGATTGAATTCATTTGTTTTCACACAATCAAATAGCCTCAAATATTGCAGTTATTTATTTTGTCTTTTATATTGAGGTTGGCAACTGTGTGGTCAGTTTCACTATCCATACTTTCTATACTATAGGATCTGTTTTTTGGAGGATTTTGTTAATCTCTGAGCATTGCATTGTTTAATCATTCTTTAAGGTGACTTTATTCTTGATGTTAAGGTGTCTGTGTCAAATTTGGCTGAAGGCTGTTTGAATGTGCTTCCAGGTCTTTCATTGTTCACTTTGGTGTTCATCTATATTTTTCCAGCTTGGTCAGTGGGAGATTGTGGTTTTTGTTTGAATGGTTCTGGCTTTTTAAAAGACAAATTTTTTAGTCTCTCTTTGACTTGATCTGTCTAGTTATTTGTCTTTTTCAACACTAACTAGTCTAGAAATGAGTGATCATTCTACATTGAATTAAAATATGAAAGTGAACCCCCTAATAAAATGTAAAATAGTTGGGTTTTTTGTTGTATAGTGAACTTGAATGAATGCATGTGTAGAATTTTACTGTTTAAATTCTTGATAAAGTAGTCATTTACTAAGCTTGATTTGACACAAGGCTAGAAGTATGGGGGCACCTAATTGAAATTAAATTCACAGTGGTCTGCTAGCTTCAATAGCCATTATACAAGGCATCCATTTCCCATTTAATGTGTTAAAATCAATTCATACCAGGTAGTCAATTATCTCAGTTTAATGTAAATTATGAATAATTGATCTTAATAATTTCTAAATAGTTAATTTTATTTTCTAATTAACTTACTAACAGCTTGAGTAAATTAATAAGTTATATAACAAAATTATCCCTAAAAATATTTTATTTACTTGCTTAAAATGAAATTGCTGGTTTTGGTTTTTAAAATTGAAATATTTTTCTCCCTCTCAACAAAAAGATTTTCTTAGTTTTTCATAGTTAAATAATATTTGTTGATAATTCAGTAAAAAAAAAAAATAATAATAATAATCTCATTCAATTTTTAGGTAAAAATATGAAAACTATTTCATCTCGTAATTTTTGCATTTTACAGTTGTACAAGTTTAAGCAGATCTATAAGGAAACTAGAGTTGTGAGAAAGATAAATTTGGAGAACAATATTCTGATAGTAAATGAATAGTGAAATTATCCTCCATTCTACTGGGACCAGTGTTCTAATTTTATTTATTAGGGTCAGTATTTCAGCTTTTGTATCCTCCAGCCTTCGTCAGTGTTTGCCAGAGTTGGAATTTTCAAAACGAACTTTTGATTCTGTCAAGAAGTAAAATGAAATTGTTCTCATTCTACCGTCCATGTCTTAGAGGATATTTCATATATAAGTTGATTCTTCAAAGTTAATTTTTTCTTGTGATGTTAGTTGTCTGTCTCCTCTGCTAGAGTAGATTACTTTTTAGGCACTACCTGATGCAGGGATTGAACTCATGACCACTGGGTAACTCAATATGCTTAACAAACACTTTTATCCATGATAGGACAATGACCTATAAGCACGGTCATGAGAACAATCTACCCTTTTGGATTGAACAAAAGGTTTGATTAGAAATTTCCAGGTTACTATGATAATCAACTGAAGAAGGTGAGAGAGTACATAGGCTTTTCGCTATAACAACCAAGTCCCTGACCTCTGATGAATTGAAAAAAAAATTTTTTTATTGCAAAAAGAAAGACATTACTAAAATTTCATTGGCTGAAGATGTAAACTTTATTGCATATTTCCTATTTGCCTGATTTCTATTCTAGGTCAATTCACTCTATGGTAAATTTATTACCAGTAAACCCATCATTATCAGATTCAAAAATTCTTAAAAGCAATGATTAAATGCTGAATTTAACCCCAATAAATTTACTGGACACACTTGATTTCCTTCTCTCCAGTTCATTTCCTTTTTTTTTATCTTTTCTTCACTGTAACTTCATTACAACTAATAAAATTGAAGAAATTCTCAATGAATTCATCAATCTTTAGAATGAAAAATTTTTAAAGGGAAAATTTGACTCCCCCCCCATCTCTGTCAGTCTTTCTTTTTATATATATATATAAGAAAAGTTTGCATAACAAAGTGCTTCATGCTATTATGGCAGAGCAGGTATAAAACCTACAAAATAAAAATATCTTTGAAGTTTTATTTTATATATATATATATATATATATATATATATATATATATATATAGAGAGAGAGAGAGAGTGTAGTAATATTTTAATGGAATAAATATATTTTTCCAACCTAGTCTTTGAGCTATTCTCTTCAATTTGTAGCATTTTTTTTTTTTTTTTTAAATGTAATTTTTTTGTCTGTTAATACTTGTTTACAGAGCTCCACTGTCCAAGAATCCAGTTTTACCAACTATAAACCATCTCCATCCACTGGACCCCAGAGTGACCGCTTTGCAGCCATGAAATCAGCTTTTGCTGTAAGTTCTTTTTATCTGTTGACATTTAATCATGAAGTTAATACAACAAAAAGTTTTTAGGATAATTGTCTTCATAAATTTGATTTATTTGATTGATTTATTTATTTTATTTTGTTGCTGCATTTTCTTGGTGATTTGATATGTAGTTATTTTATTAATTTCTGCAAAGATGAAAAGTTTCTTTTGAGGAGCACCCCTTCATTGCCATTACTACCAGGTCCATATTAGAATCCCATTGATGGGTCAAATAAATATCTAAAAATTATATTCAATAGGGGACCATATGCAAAAAAAAAGAATCTCTTATGAAACAGCTTCACAAAAAATGTAAATATAGATGTACAGTGAATGCAATTCTCTAACCTCTAAGTATAAAATAACTCTAGATAAGTTGACAAGCTGTTAAAATCAATCAATCTTCTTTTTGACTGACTCATTACTGGTACAATCACAAACATAAGTTTTGTTGGATATGCAAATGTAATTTTAACCATAGTTTGTGGTTATAAACTTGTATTCTGATGTAGAACTCAGCTGCCGGCCGCTGTACCTCATCTACTCTGGCAATTTTTGCCTAAATAAAATCACACGGCTCACTTTGTTGAGCTGAAAGAACCACCACTATTCGCCACATTGTTAATTTTTTTTATCCGAACAGCGATGTTCTAGTCTCCTCAGAACGGGCCAATTGTGGGAGTCAATTAGGCTGGGCTCCACACCAAAAGAAATCGCTATTTATGAAGAATATAGTTCTTGTCGCAACCATAAGAACACAAAAAGAGACAAGCAACACTTTCGATTCCTGTATAATAAAACCTTTTTCTGACTATTGCCTTTATCTCGCCACAAAAGAAATTACACAAATGTGTAGAGTACAAAAAAGGTTACATGAGATTCACTCATTGAGTTGGAAGTGATAGAGATGGGAAAAAAAAAGAATGAATCTGATTTATCTAGACGGTTTAAGGGAGACAACTATGGATCTTTGTTACAGATACATTAACTTAAAGGTTTGTTTTCTCACCTTTGTTGACAAATTATCTGGGTTTGCAAAGATTCTATTTCCATCTCTTGGTTCTGATCAGACCAGCAAGATTCAACAAGTCATTTTCGCAGCGTTCGGCATTTCTGTCTGACCGCTCAAAATGTCTGTCTTCCCTCTGGACTCCACGGTTCTTTTCTCCCGAAAAATGTCGGTCTCTCTCTAATTGCTGCTTCGAACTGACTCTCTCTCTCCGTTGCTTTGGACTCGCTCTCCCAAAAAATGTCTGTCTTTCTCTAACCGTGGCTTTGAACTGACTCTCAATCTCTCTGCTGACTGCGGAGTATCGACAACTTTTGACCCCACCTATGAATTTTAATATCGCTTAGGCCACCATGCGTTTTCATATAATCTTTGAAACTCTGCAGGTGACTGCTTTTCAAGTGGTACTAATAATGAATTTGGATTCTCCGCTGAGTTTTCTCCAGTCAGAGACCACTTGAGCCGTGCCAAACCTACTTATCTTGTCTCGGACCTTGGGTCTGGATTTCATCCTCAGACCACCCAAAATCCCATTCGCCATTTATCATAGGATTTAATCAACTAACTCATCCATCCACTACCCCAAACCATCACCTTACTTAACTAACAGACTCAACCCCAGAAACATTATTCCAAAAGGAAAGAAAAATAAAAATGAAAATAAAATAGAATTACCCTTCTATCCATTTAATTAGTAAATTAATTCCAATCCCTCAAGCGTTAATTTATAAATCCACCGAGGGAGGGGGGGGCTTTCTCTCTCAGTATACAACTTAACCTTTTTGCAGGTTTTTAACAGTAGACCATTTTCCTATTGGCTGCTTGTTGACCAATTCAATGTTAATTTATAGAAACACCATTAGGAGGCCCCCACTGTAGTATAGGATTGTGTAAAGGTTATTTTGCAAAATATCCTAATTCGTGCTTTATTGTTTTCATGGCTATTTTTATATATTCTTATTACTGTGATACACAATTACTGATCAAATTATCATGTTTTGTTTTGTTAATATATCTGATTGATTAACTTGTTTGAGCTCTATTAGCAAATTTTCTTAAAAAAATTTGCCCATTCTACTAGGATTTTAAAAAATTATCTGTGTGCAAATGGGTTAAAAATTCGTTTTCTTTCTAAAATTTTTTTTCTTTTCTTAGGCACAATTCAGATCTAACTTTGTGGCTGCCACTGATGAAGCTCCTTCTACTCCCAGAAGCAGTGACAGTCCTGCCAATGATGCCCCAACAGATGGAAAACGAAGGAAAAAGAGTCGATGGGATTAATTGTCTATATATGATTTTCCTAACCATTTTACACCACACTTTAAGTGTGTGAATGTGTGTGTGCTTGTGTTATGGAAGGGCCGAGGACTTGACCCCTAACTCTACCCAGTCCAATCACTCTTGATTTTTACTCCCCACCTCCATCCCTTTTTTGTCTCTTTTTGTAAATAAATTTCAACAGGTCATCTACTACTTAGCACTGTTCTCTATTCACTTAAAAAATTGTTATTCCTATCAAATCTTAGTTGAAGACAACAAAGGCTTTGTAAGCCAACAGACAAGAAAATCAATTGGTTCATTCATTCCTCAATTGATGGAATCTACTTTTCATTTGTATTTTTGATTTGATTTTTTTTCTTACCAACCAACCAACCAACCAACCAGTCCAGGTTTAACCTGGACTTAAGGAAATCATGCAAGGAAATATTTTTCGGATAGATTTCCACTTACTCAAAAAGTTGTTTTTAAAAAAACAAAAATGTTTTTCAAAAAATGTCTCTCCCTCTCCACCCAAGTCGTATACTTCCACTTTCTGAATAACTTGATTATTGGAGAAAAAAGTTCTTACAAATCTTCTTCAGCTGCTCTCATTCTAGCGAATATCTTCAATCATTCTCTCTCATATTTAATGGTTGGTTTAAAGATGAAGAGAACAGCGATTGTCATGTGCAAAATCTCCTACTAAAATCTCCTTTTCCATCAATGCCTACAGGAATGTTTCTTTGACACTTTATTGGCCTCATTAAAAATACTGCAAACTATCAATTATGTTTTTTGTTTTTATCTTACTTTTTTTTTTCACATTCAGTGGAGGGGGGGGACTTGAAAGGTTCATATGATGATACCATATCTGTTGTTGATGGCTTTTTGATCACCGAAGTGTGTGGACTATGTTAAAAAAAATAAACCTCATTTGGTCACATTCCATGAAAGAATCTTGGTCAACCAACCCTCTTATAGGCAGGTGCTCCTGCTGTTGCAACAGCAATATTAACAGGAAAGTCCAAAAGTCTATGCTTTACACTGGCATAGCATCTCCAGGCAACTGATCCAAAACTAACAAAGAATAAATATACAGTTTTAATAGAGCTTCAAGATAGAACTCAACTCACTCCCAACAACAGAAGTTAAAAATTGTGTATTAGAGAAATGAGTCAGGAGGCACGGAAACAAACTCAGACCAAAAGGTGGTAAGGGAAGAATTCAGTTCCCAATTGACCACCATAAGGATCCTGCTGAAAAAAAAATCAGCTGATATTTCTTCAGGTTTGGGTAGAAAATAAGCCAGCCTTCTCCCGACATTTAACAAGACTGCAGTAGGTAGCCACAGTGTTGAAGAATGGAAAATCTGCTTTATTCCCTTTGAAAAAGATGAGGAAGAGACGATGAGTATGAAGACTCCCCTAATAAAGGAAAAAGACTGCCAGTTCACTCCACATATATCTTGCATATTAAATCGCTTTTTCTCTCATGAATTGTTATATTTGACTGAGGATTTACATGCGGCATTGCATACAAAAAAGAACATTTTAATTGACAAGACATTCCACCCTTCATATACTCATGTTTGTTTCTGTAATTAAATGCTCTGTTTTCTATCTTAACCTTTTTTTTTTTTTTGGCTGGTTTAGCATTGGTCTTGACTAGGTCAGTGATTTGGCTGGTTTAGCATTGGCCTTGACTAGGTCAGTGATTTTTTTTTTTTTTTTTTACCTGTACAATTTCTCCTCTACTTACATTATAAACTTAGAGATACCAACAAGTCTGTAAATTAAAATTTTGAATATTGCACTGTTTCAAAAGTTCAAACTACCATACAATAGATTCTATTACTATAGCTGTTCCATGTCACCCTGTAAACACAGCACCATCATAAATTTGTTTTTACATATTGCAAAAATCTAAGCTTAGAGTTCACCATTGTGAAAGGAATTCTTTTTAAACATCTACTACTTTTCTTAGGCCTTGTTAAACTTTCACAACTCTAAAATTACTATGCCATAATTTGTAGAATGAGAAATTAGTTGGTAATATCCGTTGCTACTCGGTAGCAACATACTTTGTTCTAAATGAGTGATAAGGTGCAAGAATATTTTGGAGACAAATTTACAAGTTTTATTTGTAAATACTAGAGTGCAAGATGAGGGAGTCCCATGATATTAGTGGCTAACTTGCTGGACTGCAACATTGTAATTAGACAATTCAAACTTCATGCTATTTACTTTTGGACAAATACCTTTTGAGAAAGGTATGAACCCTCACTTGCCCATCTATGGATTAAATAGTACCACTACTGTTCATTTACAGAGATGGGTTTGGCATTAAATAACCTACAAAGGTTGATACATCATTAAAAGACAAAACTAAATATTAGGGAAGTCAAAAACTTTGGAATATCATGAGGTAACATTGTATGCTTTTGGCACATTCAGGAACTTTTAATGTCATCATCAGGATTATGAAGAAAAAAAAACTTGGAATTTTAAGAAGGTTCTTATATAGCAATGATCAAAGCATTGCAAGTTGATCTGTTTTTCTATTCTCTTCATGCAGTTATTTATATATATATATATATATATAATAGTTACAACCTGTAGACACTGAAACTTTGACCTGTCTGTTATAGGTGCTGTAGTTTCAATAACAAATAGGCCTTATGAACTGGAGTTGCTAATCCCATCTAGTATGGAATTCAGAGTTGTCCTTTGCCTAGACTAGTTGCCAATAAAGGCTGGGGGGATTTGTTTTGCGATTTTCTCTATAACTGGGGAGAAAAGTGGATTCATGCTTTTCCTAATAACACACGACATAAACATAAATCTTTTCTGCTAGAATTTGACCTCTGCTTGACTGGTACAGAACATTTAAAAGCAGTTAAACAAAAAAAGACATTGAGATGTGGTAAGAATTGATGTTGTTGGAAATGGATTCAGCTACTCAAATCCTGAATAAGGTTGCATTTCATTGAAGAAAAGTCTGAATCCAATTGAAAATAGTTGGGTTCTTTAACTTTGGTGTAGCAACCAGTCTAGGAGAAGGAAGATTCTAAATTCAAACCAATTGTAGACCTGAAAAGGGATGGGCCCTACCTGGCCAAGACAAACTATATGAATTGAATAGCCTACCACCAAACCGAGTTATGGGAACAGTGGTGATAAAAACAAAAGAACCTTCAATCAAGTGTTATTAAATAAGATATGTGAAAATAACTTTTGACCAATAAAAAATCACTAGAATAAATATGTCAAGAGGACTTTTTTGAAGAAAATACATTTGATTCATTGTTCATTTTTGTCTTTGTAAATTAAGTTTCAATCTGAATACTTTTATCCTCATATAAAAAAATAGAATTAGTCAGTGTCCAACCACTGTATGTGGGGGTGGAAGGAGTAGTGTTTTGTAACAGTGAACAACAGGACTTGCTCAGGGTAACTTTAGGTTATAAATATTTAAAGAAAAAAAAGCATTTCCAAACACATAAAAATTTGCTCTGAATCAGCAACTTTATTGCTTGGAGATCTGATTTATTATTTTTTTTTATTTGGTGGGGGGAATATACAAATCTTCTCACTTAATAGCTTGGAGGTATTTATTAGGTTTTTCAGAAAATGATGTCTGATTTCAGAATAAACTTATGAATGAATGAATGAATTCAGAGTTCTAATCAGTCAAAATAAGATCCCTGAACATCAGCATTTCTGCCATCAATTAACAAAGTTATTCACGTCTGTACAATAAAACTCTAAAGGTTCAGATACCAAGAAATCTTAAAATGCAATTTCTACTTCTCCTTTGGAACAGAATGTTTCTTTGGCATAAAAAGTGTCCAGATGCTTGAAAAAAATGGTAGATGGTGGGTGAAAGAATGGTAGAATATTATGGATGTGGCAAAATCTAAAATCCCAAGTCAGTGAACTTCCACAGTGTCTTCCTGGCAATGTAACCAACCATTGTCATAAAGCAAAATTGAACCAATGCCTGTTACATTTTGCTTAACTAAACATGCATTTAATCCAGTTGCTGGCAGTAAACTTCTGCAGTGATGCTCTTGTTAGATTCCAGAAAACTTTAATGGACAATGCCAATCACAGACTACCAAAAAGTCACCATAATATTCTCTTCCTGCAATTTCAGTTTTAGAAAGTGTTTAGATACTTTGTCATGATCAAGCCATTGAGCTGATCATTTATGATTGTCAGAGAACCAATTTTTCATAACAAGTCACTATTTATTCATGAAATGATTCATTTAATTTCAGCAGAAGCGTCATCAAATGCACTTCAAAACATCAAGCTCTTTGATTTTCACTGCATTTCTGTTGTACTCTGCGTACAATTCCTGCTAATTATTCTGAGGCCGTAAACTCTGTAGATTTGAATAACTGGATTTTAGCAATTAACAGAGAATTTGATTCCTTAATAGAAAATAATACTTTTGAATGGCAGAAGACTCCAAGAAACAAAAATATTGATGGTAGTAGGTGGTTTTTTTACAATAAAAAGTAAAAGTGGTGGAAGTCATGGGTATAAAGCTTATTTTGCAGCCAAAGGTGACTCGCAAATATATGGCAAGGATTATAGAGAAACTTTCACCTCAATGACAAATATTGCTTCCGTAAGGTTACTATTGCAAATAGCAGTCCAGTATGACTTGTTAATTCATCATGTGGATGTTAACAGTGTATATTTAAATGCCCTCTTTGACTATGAAATATATGTTGAGCCACCAGAAGGCTTTAATGGTAAGAATGGCAATTATGTTTGGAAACTTTTCAAAAATCCCTATATGGGTTAAAACAGAGTGGTCGAACTTGGAATAAAACATTCCATACTTATTTAACAATAAAAAATTTCATGCAGTCACCTGTGGACCCCTGTATGTACGTTCAAAATGTCCACAATCAAATATCCATCATTTTATTGTAGGTAGATGATATATCAATAGCTTCAAAAACTGAAGCACACCTTATACAAATTAAGACAAGACTGAACTCAAGATTCAAAATGAATGAGCTTGGGAAATTATCCTGGTTTTTAGGAATACAATTGGAATGCGAAAATAACACTTTTAAATTGAATCAATCTAGATATATCAAGAAGATATTATCAAAGTTGGGCATGGTAGATTGCAAACTATGCTCAACTCCATCTGAAATGGATATAACGAAAACAAGTGACAAAGTCGATTTAGTAGAAAAGAAACCTTATTGTGAAATTATTGGCAGTCTAATATATGTAATGGTTGCAACAAGACCAGATATTTGTTATACAATTACTAGGTTGTCTCAAGACCTAGCAAAATCAAGTTCTTTCCATTTGATGAAGGCAAAACACATCTAACATTATTTAAAAGGCACAATCAGTCACTAATATTTAAGAAATCGCAGAAACCCTTGAAATTAGAAGGATTTTGTGATGCTAATTGGACAAAAGAAGTGTGTGCAGATTTTGCTTTAGATTAGCAGCAAATAACCCAATGATTTCATGGAAATCTAAAAAGCAGAATTCAGTCACTTTGTCAACATGTGAAGCAGAATTTATTGCTATTTCATTAGCAGGCTAAGAAGCCGTGTAACTTAGAGCACTACCGAGAACTATGACAGAATTTGAATCACTTAAAAACCCAACAATTATTCATTATGATAATCAGTCCAGCATTGTTTTGGAAAAAAAAAAGAGAGAGTTGTTCATCAAAGATCAAAACATATTGATATAAAATTTCAGTTTATATGTGAGGAAATAAATAAAGGCTCCATTCTTTTACAATACATTGAAACAGAGAAAAATGTAGCCAACGTGTTCACAAAACCAATTACAGGAAAGATTACAGTAGGTAATTGATTCTTAACTTAGTAAATTAGGCATTATTAGCCCAGTCAACTGGGGCAGAAGAATACATCAACTGCATCTCAGCAGAAGGGGTAAAACTCTCCCAAATGAGTATCCAGGATATGACAATAAACCAGCCAATTAAACCTAACCACCCCCCAAAAAAACTAAATCACTAATTGTATTTTTGTGTCAATTAAACAAAATTCTATTAATGCTAATAATTTTTAAAAAATTATTCACATTTTTTTATTTTTATATGTATTTCTTTTAAAAGGTGGAAGATTTCATCTTATACCCGCAAACAAGGGGGCGTGTTGGATTGTTTGGAGGCATATCTGTCGTCTACAAATTGTCAGCTAATATTTATAAGCTTGCCAGTCAACAGCAGCAGTAGATTGACCAATCAGAGAAGACTATAGCATATATGAACAACGGCAACTTAATGCAGCCTTGTTACTTAAAAAGTGTATCTTTTGTATCACACAACTAGAAACAAGATGGCTACCCAAATTCCAATAAACTTAAAGGTTAGAAAAAATAAGTAGAATTAGGAAATAGATTATTCTTTGTCCAATATAAAGAAACATTTTAGATTTTCTTTTGAATATTCTGTTTACTATGAAGAAACATTTTCTTGTATATACTCTAATATAAAGAAACAATATTTTCTTTTAGGTTTTACATAATTTATAGCATATCTATGACCTTCTCGAAGTCTCTTATTGGATGTGTGCAATAAAAATAACTGTGACAGATTTTCTTACTCTGATTCTGCTTTTAATTATAAAAAGGCCAATGAGGTGACATTTCCAGTAAAATTGTAACCAATTATAAATTATTTGTTTGGTGCTACTATTTCATTTATAAAATAAATGTGAACCATATCATTACTACATTGTTGTGGCATTAAAACCACTGTCGTATTTCTAATCACATCTAACAAAATCCAAGTTCTAAATAAGATCTATTTAATGAATCACAGAATAAAAAAATTTATTCTACTGTAGCTGAATATAAAATAAATACATTAAATGATAATTTTGAAAAACCAATAAAAATAAACTCCTTAATATGAATAGTTTATTCCATTATATACAATGAGTATCGCTGTGTTTTTTGCACAAATATTTAAAGTTAACAGAATTCACTTCCCTTATAGTAAAGCTCAAAAAAAAGAAAAAAAAAAAAGAAGTCAATTGAGTTTTTCATTTTCTGTCCAGTTTTGTCATTTTCCCACCGATCAGCCACCCTCCCAACCAGTTCCAATAATTGTGTTGATTTCCTTTCAGAGCTGAGCAAATCTCTCTACACATTTGCTGGAATCTCTTAACTTGCTTACCAACATTTGCAGCTGTTCCAGTGTACAGGAAAAATTTATTTCTTGCAATTCACGCTCGCCTGGAATCTGGGAAAAGAAATAGATATATCTTAGAGTCGAGTTTATAAATTTTGGTAAACAGGCCAGGCTTTAGTTTGCTTACCAAAAATTTTCTCATTCCCTAATGATACCTGCATTAGAAAAATAAGGTCTATTCTGAACTATATATGCTATTCTGCAACATAAAAGGAAATGAAATTGCTGACCAGAGTTCAAACCTTGGATGAGGCTGTTTGCATTTCACTTCATGTTAATGCTCTTGAGAAAGGCATAAATACATCAGTTTGCACTCCATAAATAGGATAGAATGGGTTCTCTAGCCTTGGTTAAGTAACCAGTCTAGAAGAAAAACTGAATTCAAACCAGTTTTACTCTACTTGAAAATAGACTTTGTGTCATATCTTGGCTTTAGTGGAGGGGTTGGGTAAATACATGCTATTCCACATTCATCCTAAACTTCAACATACTTGCCACATAGTTTTTTCACCATTAAAAAGAAAGAACTATTCAAAACTTTTAAAAGTTGGTTGGGCCAAGAACTTTTCAGCAACCCCTAGTAATAATAACTGCTGGTTTTAGCACAAGGAAATACATATTCACTTACTTCAGTAAAAATACAAACATAAAATCTAAACTTACAAGGAGCACACAATAAGTTTCCAGACTTTTTTTGTATGGGTACTTTTATTGATAGTATACACATGAAACTCTAGTCCCCTTCAAAGTAATCCCCTCCAGCTGCAATGCACTTGTTGCACCATTCCAACAACTTCTGGAAGGTTCCATGGAAGTCCTCTTGGGTGAGCATGTCAATGACCTTAATCACAGCCTCTTTCATCTTCTCAATTGTCTCATAACGACAGCCTCTGAGCTTAGAGAATAACCAAAAGTCACAGGGAGCAAGGTCTGGACTATAGGGAGAGTGAGGAACTGTCTTGATGCCCATCTTGGTCAAATAGTCCGTGACAAGGATGTAGTTGTGGACTGGTGCATTATCCTGGTGGAAATGCCACTGACCCGATTTGAACAGTGCTGGCCTCTTCTGACGGAATCTTTTCCTGAACTCCCTTAAAAGCTCAACATAGAAACCCTAACCCTTTGGCCAATCGACTCTGGTCTATTAACTTCCTTACTCCTCCCACGCCTCTCATCATCCCTCACAGACTCCCTGCCTTCCTTGAATCTCTTATGCCACTCAAAAACTGATGCTCAATTCATGCAAGATGCTCCAAAAGCAGTCTGGAGCATTCCATACATTTCTGTGGCATTTTTTCCAAGTTTAAAACAGAATTTTATTGCATATTGTTCTTCTAAAGTGTCCTCACGTCCAGATTGGATTTTTGAAATTCACCAGCTGTGACAATCAGGCTTTAGTAGGATGTATTCGAATTCCTGCTGTAGCAGTTCATTTGAACCTGAAATCATAAAAATTGGTCAGTCATCTCATAAGATGTATAGCAATAACATACTGAATTTTCAAGAGTCTACGACTTTTAAATGCCTGAACAAAAAAAGGCTGGAAACTTATTGAAAGCACCTCGTAGCTTAGAAAACAATTTAAGTCAATTGAACTTGCATAGGTCATGTTTGACTATTCAAGGTATTAAGAAAACATTTCATTGTTTTCCAAACCGGCTAGAAAAATGAAGAAGTCAAATTTAAATGTAACAATTGTTCTTTTGTTAACTATTTTTTATCTGTTCAAAATTATCTCTATACCAAATAATAGAAAGTAAGTAATAAACAACAGTTCTTGAAAATAAAAACATCAAAAATAAAATAATTTAGGATTTTTTTAAAATTAGAAATTTGTTATTAGGTATCATTCTTATTAATGAAAATATCAAATAAACAGGATATTTTTTTAAGAACACAATAAACAAATTATTTTGATTATAAACCAAGAGTAAATAAATGATCAATTTAAAAATTGACCTTGTCTTACACATCCTCTTTAAGGCAGAAGGATTGAATAAATACAGGATCAATTTTTACTCTGAATAAAGAAAACTTTCTGATTTATGAATAATTAAACAAGTTAAAAACTAGAACACTTTTATTGTAAGTTTTAAATGAATCATTTATGAACAAAAAATTAGGTAATTTTTTTTCTTAATCTTTCAATTACAGCTCAATTAATTTTTACAATGTTAATTTGTGTTCATGGTTGTAAATATCAGTAGAAAACATTTTCTAATTGATAATTTAGACGCTAAAAATATTTATTTTTATATAAAAATAAGTATTATAATAATATGTAAATAAAAAAAAATAAATAAATAAATAAAAAAAAGCCAGCACCACCAGCAGCTTCAAGCTGGTCACTCCCAATACACACAAGGCCAGCAAGTTGGAAGAAGACACCAAAGACCAATGTATTTAACAAAAAACATGCAGATAATTTAGGAAGTTAGAATCATAATACTATTACTAATAATGTTTGTCACTTTATTTTCTTTTAAACATAAAAACATTTTTAAATCTCTTATGTCCTATTTTAAGTAAAATTTGTAATGAAATCTCACAAAATCAAAAAACAATTTGAAAAATTAAATTGACATAATGTCAATCTGATTTTTCAAGCAATCTTTTTCTTTTTCCTATTTTAGTTTGTAACTTGTTAATTTCTTTTATTGTCTGATTTCTGACTTAATTTTTTTTTTTTAAACAGATTTCCAAGTTCACTAAAGGGATCTTGGCAAAATGAAACCAATGAAACAAAAAATTGCAGCTAACTTAGTAACATATAAAGTTTGTGTATATTAGCAAGTACAAAATAAAAAGTGTTGTAAAAAAAAAAAAACATTGTCTTACCTCAGTCATTAAACTTAGCAAATAGACAGGTTGATGGGTTTTTTCAAGATGGTTGCTCTGCAAAGTGAAAAGTTGTAGAGAAAATTATTTGAAATTTTCGATTCTGAAAAAATTTGAAATAAATGACACTGGATGATCATCCAGGATTCAAACTGGTTAATTCAAAACCCAAAAAATGTTTCCTCCTAAAAGTTAAGGATCAGAGGAGAAGAGAAGAAATACGACAAGCATATCATTTGATCAAAATGGTTTTCCATAAAAAACAATAAATAAAAAAAAAACTTGTTACATACTTTGATATAATAATCAAGTCGCCACTTGACACCAAGAACATGTGGAAGACTTTCATGTGTGCTGAAAAGTAAAAAGAAAATCTTTTTTGTATATATATATATATATATATATATATAGTAAGCATACTTTATTTAAAATGACAGACAAGGATTTAGTGTTTAGCTTTTTATTCAGCTTTCCTTGTTGGTGAACAAGATGTTGCAACTGCAGCCGAATAAAAAAGCTAAACATTTATTCTTTGACTGTCATTTTTAATAAAATATGCCTACAAAAAATCTGCTGACTAATTATATATCCAATAGATCTTTAAAATCATTTACAAATTTGAAAATATTTTTAAACAATAACCAAGCTTCTCATTATCAACTGAAATGTTGGTAAAAACGTTTGATTTTCATAAACATAAATGCTAACTTGAAATATATTCATCTTAAAATAAACACTCGTTGATGATGGCTTAAGCTAAAACTGTTTGAGATAAATAATAAATTGAGAAAAATTATTTACAAACATTTTTGGTTTTTTTTTCATCCACACACATTTATATAAGTTGGGTACATAATATGTAAAATTCAAAAATTATTCCAGTTCACATTAGTGATTAGTTGTTTTTGCCAACACTTTGTAACCAGGCTGCCTTTTATATGATGAACAATTGAGTAGTTTTTAGTTAATGAAGATAACTAATTCAAATTAGTTTTTAAAATTAACTTGGAACAAATAACTGTTTTGCTATTTATTTCCAATTTGGTCTTTTGTGATGTTTATCAAAAAGAAATTCTCCTGTTGATAGTGTTTATAATTAAATGAGATTATTTATTCAAATAATCTCATCATTTTCTGCCCTGAAATTGATGATGATGACCTTTTCATCTTTTAGATTACAACTTGCGTCTACAAAAGGTGGGGCGTGGGGGGGAAGCAAATGTTGAATTATTTTTTATTACTCTATTTTGAAAATTTAATAAATCTGAAATTTCAGTGATGAAATGTTTTGTGCTTTTTTTCCTTCAGTATTGTCCATTAAATACTAATGTAATTTACTCAGTTTTGCTTAGGAATTGATTTATTCATCTTTACTTATTGAGTTTATTCTTTTGTCCCAGGTAATACCAGGAACTTCTGCTAGTATGTGTGTGTGTGTGTGTGTATATATATATATATATACACAAAGGTTAGGAGACAACATATGCTTTGTAGATAGTTTTGTTTCATAAATATATCTCACAGCTTTTATATATCTGCAAGACTAAAGTTTGTAAATATATTGTCAATTTCCCTATCCATACTTTCTACACAATAGGATCTATTTAGGATTTCAATTGATCCTTGGGAATTGTATTCCCATTTTATCAGGGATATCAGATTTCCAGATGATCAATAACCAGTTCATAGCTTATTTATGTTAACACCACTTTCAGTAGATGAGAGATTTTTAGTAGACCAGTTCATATACCACAGTAGTAAATTTGGAATAACTTGTAAAAATGAACTAATTTTAATAAAATGTCATCTTGGAAAGAAATTTATTCTGAATAATTCTTTTATATTACATCAAGTGATAAAAATTGCTTAAAAAAATGCTAATTACAAATCTAAAGCTAATTTTTAGATTCTTCAGTGTTTGTTTTTTGTTTGTTTTGTTTTATGGCATATCTGTTTATATATATATGTAGGTATATATACATTGAATATATGATTTGTTTCAACACAGTTAAATGGTTTTAAATATTGCTAACACTAATAGTTTTAATTGCACACAGTTAAATAGTCTCAAGTATAATGATTAAACAGTTTTATTTGACCAATAGATGGGACTTTAACAGGTACTACCACTCTGGGTCAGAGTGGACACAGGAATAATACCAATGAAAAGGTACTCCACATTCCTCAAAGCTCCGGGATTGGAGTCTCACCATCACAGATGGTTTAGTGTCATACCTATTTGCAGAGATGCAGTTAGCATATTCTACAGCCCCAGCCAATGGAGCTAGGTTTTTTTTTTAAGAGAAGGAGTAAATACTAACGTCAGGATGGACGGTTACTAAAATCTGTCTGGGTATTAAAATATGATAAATTCCAAAGTTTGTGCACTAAAATTAATATTTAACCACATAAGCATGTAGAGTTTTGATGATCAATCATGAAAAAAATATTTTAACAAGCTAGGTAACTCGATATCCTTTTGACAAAAAAATGATATGTTCAAGAAAATCACTCAAAATTTGTATAAACACTTATGTTTGTGTCCTTGATAAAAAGAATGTACTAAGAAAATTTCATAATAAAAATCATTTTTATCCATTATATCAAACTGGAGACATTTGTGTTTAAAAAGTTGTTGACATTAAATTGCTCTTTTGTTTGTTTTTTTTTCAAGTCTCCATTAACATTACAAAGTTATCACCAAAACAACCATTTCTTCCCACCTCAAACAAGTTTCTCGGTAATTTACGAAGCTCTTTGCTTCAATGTGGCACAAGGCCAAATGAATGGGGCACCCAATGAGACTCAAACTCACTCGTGTCGGTTTGCTAGTCTAGCTTGCTAACCATTACACCACCCAAGGTTCCCAAACAAGTTTCTCAGTAGTTTGCAATATAATTTAACAACAATGGGTTTAGTTAATTTTCATATTCTGCTTAAAAATAATTGTTCCAGAAATAAAAAGAAAAGTTATTAGAAAAAAAAGAATAGATTGCAAATAGGCAATGTTAAAAGAAATCAAGCCAATGAACAACCTATGTAAAAAGGAAAGTAAATTTTTCTCAAAAATGAGGTAAATATATTTACCAACAAAAATGAGCAACTTACTTCAAATCATTTTTCCATTCAAATTTGGGTTGTTTGGGGAATTTTTAGGGTTAAATTTGATTTTTGTAACATGTACGTGTTGTTATTGATTCGCCAAATTTCAAATTAAGAAAATATTTTATCCCAAAATGTTTATTCATAGATTAATTTTGTGCAATTATTATGTAGCTATCTTGAAATTTCTACAGATACAGCAAGTGTGCATGTATATATATATATACACGCAAACATACACATTTATATACATTAGAAATTGACATTATCAAAATTCATATAAATACACTAAAAATAATGGAGTTAACAGAAAATTACAATTTTTCGAATAGTGAATAAAACAGGAAATCTTCCAAGCGAAAGCCACGTCAGTACTACGGTATGATTACCCAACTTGAATTTGAACACCTGAAGAAAAAGTTAGATGGGAACTACAGAGGAATGAAGTAAGGACAAGCTCATAAATGACATTCTCTAATAGATAGGGACAGATGGTAAGAGAAAGTTAAATGAATCCATACTGTTGGCATGCCATGATGATGAGAGTGAAAAACCAAGAATTCAATGCAAGACTAAATTTTTCTTTGTTAAAATTCTGGCTTTTATTGGATTTTTCCAATGTCTTCTCATTTTATTGCTTTTATTTTGGATATGAGTCAAGTTTATTCAAAAGAAAACAAAAAACAACATTCAATCGATTCTCTTTTAATTTGTTTTCATTTTCATAAAAAATTATTAATGTTTTTATCTAAATTGAATCTATAGAGACAGAACAAAAAAAGATTCTAAATTTAAAAAATTTAAAGAGAAAAGTCATGAAAATGATGTCCTTTCATTACATTACTAATTTTCATGCGGATAAATACAACAATACTTACTTTGCTAATAAAGTTCGTAGAAAGGGTTTATTTTTCTGAAATGAAAAAAAAATAAAATCAAAACACTGATAAAATGGATTAGGCATTTACAAAAATGAAAAAAAAAATCTTAAATAAAAAATTAAGAATAAAAAACATTTTTCTTTTTGAAAATTTTATTTCCTGAAAATGAGAAAAAAAAATTCTCTGTCAGTATTTATAATTTTCATACTTCCAATATATTTGTAAAATCTAATTCTTATTTTCATGCATTTTCAACTGTTTCTACAAGTTCTGGTGAGTTTGTTATCAATGTCCAGTTGTCAATATTGATACAAAGTCAATTTTTAAATATATTTTCCATAATTCCTAAAATCATGATCTTAATTTCATAATTGGGCCAAATGACAATTTATCGTATAAGAAAAGATTCTTTTCAGAACATTATTGGTATATTACACACATCATTGGAGGTCTAATGGTTAGCAAGTAATTAAGAATTATTACTTCTCAAAAGTGAATTTGACACATACTGGATGCCCTTAAATTTGTAGCTATGTACCAAGAAAGATTTCATATAGGTTGTGTTACTCCTTATGAAATGTAAGAAATACAAATAATAAAATTGGAATGGTTACCAAATATTAGAATAGAAATGGATATATGATACCAGTAGGATTCATTAACCAATATGACTATAAAAAAAACAAAATAAAAACCACTCTACAATCATAATTTACTTTCTTCCAAGAATTTAAGTTTCAAAACATTTGTTACTGCTTAACTTTTGAAAACATTTTATTTTTCAAGACCTCCAAAACATATACGGGAATGGGAAGAGCTGAGGGTGGTATAATGGTTATTAGCATGAAAAAAGGAATTATTGAGCCAAGTTCAAACTCCAGATGAGGCTGCTTGAGCTCACTTTTGACTAATAAACTTAAAGAAGGCATGAATCCACTCCCCCTAATCCAAGCTATGGGTAAAATAATATTGATTGGGTTCTCTAGGTGGTAGGTAACTAGTCTAATAGAAAGACAACTCTGAACTGAAAACCAAGGAGAAGGCAATGGAAAACCACTCTCCTATGACTACCAAATAAAGTTGACTGATGAAAGAAGCTGTGAAGAGCAATGATCTTTTAAGTTCCAAAAAATATGATATTTCTCTTCCCATTTAATATGGGTAATGTGTAAGACAATATAATGAGAGTATAAAAGTTTAATTGAAATTAACTCAACTAGTGAAGCAATGATATCATCAAGTGCTGATAACATGGCTTCTCTTGATTCTCTCTTACCATCTGTCCCTATAGCCATCACTTTTAGCAACTTCTCTACATGGCATCCAGGGTCCATGCAGAGCTAGGCAGACATATAATGTACAATAAGCTTCATATCTAAAGGCTCTTTTTAAACATTACTCCAATTCATTGAAAACTATAAGAGTCAACCATTTAAATGCAAAATATAAATGAATACTACAATTTCATTCATCCTTTCTTAGATCAGAAGTCACAAAAAAAAGAAAACTTAAAATCAACTGATTGCATACTTACACAAAATACACTGATAAATGTTTTGATACGATCTTTTGAGAAACTGCATTCTTCTAGCAGTGACCTAGAGAGGAAAAAAAAACAGAAATTATGAATCTTTGAAAAGCATTCACACACACACACACTGTAAACTTCTTGTAGTTAAACATAAAGAGAGTTAACTCTCTTGGATTTGATTTAAAGTAACTTAATAAATCACTAAATACATGATTGACTATTTTTCTTTAAATTGTTGCTTAATGGCTGCTTTTTTTTAATAGATATTTTCTTTTGAATCACAAAACCAACATTTGTAGGCCTAGACTTGCAATAAAAAATATTTAAATAGCAACACACCTACTCAAGTATCCAGTACTCTCTCATAAGACAGCCATATTTGGTAACTCTACAACTGATATCAGAGTGGGTAAAATGAGTAATGATTCTTTGACCTTGTGACCTTGGTCAGTAGTAGGATATTTGACTTGTATGTACAAAAACTGACTGCTCCCACTGGATATATTCACACAATGTCAATTCTAATTCTTCAAATCATTATTAGTTAGTTGCTTGTTGGTAACTGAGAAAAAATTTATTTATTTATTTGCGTCTAAAGATTATTTTATATCATTTATCAAAATGACTTGGCATAAGAGATATTTATCTTACTGTAGATCTCAAAAAGAATCAAGAGTGAAGTTTTGAATTTTTTTTATTTAAAAAAATTGATTGATTGATTTTAATGATATGCCTACCCATTTTAGGTTGTTTTATGCCTTGAAGTTATGGAATTGTGTTCATTATTCATACTTACATTTTTTGTACAGTTGTTTCCTAAGAGCTTTTTCGTTTGCACACAGTCCTGTTGAATATGAATCATTTTTAAAGAGATCTGTTTGACTCGTAGATGGGACCCTAATAGGGACTACCACTCCAAGTCAGAGTGGAACTGGGAGTAATGGCAATAAAGAGGTACTGTACATTTTTCAGAACTGAAGGTATACCAACAGATGCAATTTAGGATTATACCTAAGACACCCCTTTGAGGTTGGGATTTTAACCCTCTGCAGAGGGATACAGCATATTCTAAGCCCTGCTGACAGGGTGATTAAAAATTGAAAATATATATTTAGCTGAGCAACTTACATAATAAAGTGATAATGTCTAGATGAGTCAATGCCAAAAAATGTTTCCTACTTTTGTGATCCTTTGAGCCAATTACATCGGTATGCAGGTGGTGCTTTATTTCCCCCAATAGCATTGCAGGGCTTACCAATGCAGAGATCATGCTCAAATGGCAGAGGGTAAATTTAGGCTCAGGAGCTCAGGGCAGTTTAACTTCACATACACAATTACCATTTTGTTTTATCAAAGTGCTGACCATATAGATACATTAAGATTAACATTCTAAGTCATACTAATGTCTACTTCATGATTTTGTTCACTGAGAAAATCTATTTAAAAAATAGATAAAGTGAAATATTCTACAGAGAACTGGCTGGAGATCAGAAAAAATCATATAAAGACAACTTTATTCTGGAAGCTATACAAGATACACTAAAACAATGTAGAAAACCCTTGCTTTTTTTAACTGACCAATTTACAGACAAAACATTGCAATCTTTGAAAATAAAAAGCCCCTGTACCTATGAAGAGCACCATTACAACAGATATGAGCATATGGCACCCACCAACCTAATAATGGAATTTCATATCCCACATGTAGAGGACATTGTACCTTAAAATTTAGGGTCTGAGGTTACAAAAGGAACCATGAATTTTATAGCGACAACAATACCAATAGAATTAACCTTGAAAAGTATATAGATGTTCAAGGTCACTACTGTGTATGTGTGTGTGTGTGTGTGTGTGTGTGTGTGTGTGTGTGTGTATATATATATATATATATATATATATATATATAATATGCAGTAAAAAAAAACAAAAAAAAATGCATTCCCACAGTTAATAAGAAATAGATTTTAGACAATGCATAAAAAGAGAGAATAATATATATATATATATAAGAAAAATGGAATTTAAAAAAAAACACCAATTATTACGTTAAAGATTGTACATCTGTATCATTTTTAGCTGCTTCTGAAATAAGAAGTGCAAAACTGGCCAGGGTTTCTTTCAATACATCTTGGTCCAATTTCCTAAGTCTGGGATCTTGAAAGAATAAAAAATAAAAAAAAAAGGAGACTGTTAGAATAGTGATTAATAGAAAACAATCTTACTTTATTCAATTTTTGATACATTCTTTTTTCAATACAGATTATTAAAAAAAAATTACAATAGCATGATGGTCTATTTTTTTAAAAGAATGTTATAGAAAACAAAATGCTGATAAGAGCTGAAAAATTTTTTTTAAAGTCAACAGTGAAACAATAGTGACTTTTTAGAAAACAGAATTTTTTTTATAAGGATAGTATTTATTTATTTCCAACAGAAAGTTTGATTTGATTCAAATAATGTGTGGTTAGAGACAAAAATTGCTCAGTCTCTAGTGGTTAATGGTGCAAAGGTGTCAGGGCAATACCATTTCTTTTAATGCAATTGTGAGGTACAAATCCAGGATTGGAATCTCCAGGAACTAGATACATGTGCTTGAACCCTAACCCCAAAGTAACAGAGTAAGGATAGTGAAATTCACAATCAAAGTAATTTTTTTAAAAATTCTAACAATAAAAAAGAAAAACTTAATTTTCAATCTTTTTCTTTTTAATCCAATCCTTCCAATCCTACATCAAAATCTTTGATAAGTTCTTACATTCCATTTTAAGATTAAGAAAATCTTATTCTAAAATTAGAATGATTCAGTGACTTGTTTGATCATCTTTTATGCATTTGCAAATAAAGAAAACAAATAAGGGAGACTACTCTATGACTACGGTCTTATAGTTATATCCTTTAAATTTTAAAGACAAAACAATATATGAAAACATGCAGTTTTATTAGATATAATAATGCAAATAAAATCATTGAAATGAATAATGAATTCAACACAAAGCAATTTTATAACAGAAAAGACACAAATGAATCTGGGTTTATTTTTAATTCAAACTATTATAAGTTACAATATCATATTTGGATTTTTATAAAAGCTTTAATTTTAATTTTAAAAACAACGAACTCAAAAACATCCAATAATCAAAATACATACGCATTACATTTTGACTATTGGATGTTTTTGAGTTCGTTCACTAAAACTCAGTAAACGCCCCTTTACTTTTTTTTTCAATTAATTTCAATTTTACTGATGTACCAATGTTCATTCACCAATAAATTAAAAAAAATTGTGATTAAAAGATGCGCTGATCTCAGGTTGAAAAAGATAATGACAATAGAAAAAATCGGCAGCGAGTTACTACCAAGTTACATATTTCCTGATATTTTCAACAACTTC
>CAUZXS010002945.1:0-57574 GCA_963585895.1 Sepioteuthis lessoniana | reverse complement strand
CCCAAAGCGCTTATTGCAAGTGATATCGATCGGCCTTACGATTATGTCTTCAGTAACGCAACGGAGACATTGGAATATGATTGAGAATTGCACTGGTATATTTTAACATATTTCCTACTTTCTTACTTTCTTTCTTTCTTTTTTTCTTTTTTCTTTCTTTATCACCCTTTTTCTCTTTTTTTAATTTTTTTCTTTTCTGTCTTATTCGACTCCATTTTTATTTGCAATTCTACCTTTTTTTTCTATATCTTATTATGCGTATGGAATTATGTGATTGTGATAGAGGTAAAATAAGCCCTTGACGTAGAATTATGTGACAGTTTCTTTAATAACTGGTATCTCCCTGTGCGTGGCCTCAATATACTATCACTGTCTAGTCACCAAAAGTCGTAACAACGAAGGAGACACAAAACTTGCCAATGTATCGAGAAGAATCGTTCACGGTGTATATATAACCATAGTAAAATGTATAAATATAAGTACTTATGCGTTTAAAAGACCTTGAATTATATGATTTATTTTACGACTACTTAGCGTAACGGTTATCGTCGATGAAAATGGAATCGATGACCCGCGTTCAAGCACTGGACGAGGCTGCTTGCGTTTCATTTCAAGTTAATTCCTTCAAGAAATGCTGGACTGACTGGGCTCTTTAACAACTGTCTAAGAGGAAAAAAATCTGGATTCAAACAACCTTTTCTCCATTTAAAAATTGATCTTGTGACACGTCCAGCCCGGGGTGAAGGGGCTGGGGAAGTACATATTGTGTAGTGGCTAACGTGCTGGACAGCTAAGCGAGTTCGAACTCCTATCGGGCTTTTACATTCACTTTCAGACTAATACCCTGAAGAAAGATGTTTTCCTCTGATCCCCTCCACTGATTGATTAAATAGAGCCACTACTGTTCTTCTATAAGGATGACTTTGGTATTAAATAGCTTAGGAAGGTTGATATGTCATTAAATTAAATTAAATTAAAAAAGAACCCTTTAAAAAGTAACATTTTTTCTGAATTTTTTTCTATAGTATAAACTCTGCATGGTTTGGAATTGATTTATAGCTGAAATCTTAATCTCACATAAATATTTGTTCTGAGACTATTCAAAATGACAACAAGTCAGTGCTCCAGGCTTAAACAGAGTATTGTCATCAAATCTTTGATGGCTGAAAACACAAACTATGTGAAATTTACAAAATAATGTGTGATTTGAACGGAGAAACATGTTTTTGTTTAATATGGTTGCAAGTGGGCCTAATTGTTTAAAGAACATCAAAATAGTATTCTAGATGAATACAGACCAAGCATATCTATAATGGTGAACACACCTGAAATGGTGGATTCAGTAAATGCACGCATTTTGGCTGACAAGAGTTACAATAGATGACATTTCTGAACAAATTGGAATTTCTACAGATACAGTACACAAAGTTTTTCATCATGACCATGCCTTTTCTAAGATTTTTATCAGAACATTACATTTAACATATTCTTAGAGAAAAAAAAAACAGTCGTACATTAAGTCACCCACAAAGAATAGGTTTCGTGTTCAGGATTTAGATTGATGATCACTCAGTAACAGCAGTTACTGTATTGCAACTTAGGACCTTTAAACTAAGCTTAATCTGACACAAACCCTAACAGCTTTGATTGTAAAGCAATTTCTAATTCAACTTGCAACTTTTTCATAACAATAGGTCATAAACGTAATATATTTAACCATCAAAATACTTGATATAACATAAAGAAACTATGAAATGCTAATTAGAATCCTCCATTTCCACATAGAAGGGAGCTTCACTATCGCTATAACAACGAGAACCCAGCGGTTCTTACAGGTTAAAGACTGTCATAAGTGGTCGAATGTCAGTACGTATAACGGTAAACAATTTTCAGCGCATGCGCCCCCGCATATATGATGTGCGTGTGTGCGTGTGCGTACGTGTTCAATAACAAGATTTTGTAGGCCGATACTCAATTTTGTTCAGCTTCCAATTACACTACTTTCTCCTTTTAGAAATTAAGATCACAAAGTTATTCAGTAATCCGTGCACCTTTGGGTACGATTATTAGCGGATAAAATTTATCACGTCATAAACTATAGAAAAGCTACATGATATAACACACAAAGAAAGAAATAAGATTACTACATATAATTTCGTAAATAAATTATACTCAACAAAGTGACTACCGATGTAGTGTTTGAAATATCATTCACAGGTGAAGACTAAATATCTAATATTCTAGCCTCGTATCTATCATAAGTTAGGGACTTATATAACTATTTAATTTCCTTTCTACTTTTCTGTGGATTCTAGATAACAGTATTAACAAAAAGAAAAAAGAAAGAAAAAAGAAAGAAAGATAAAGTAAATGGACGTATGAAGGAGAAACAAAAAATCAGGTTAAAAAAGAAAGAAAGAGAAACATGAAAAAACTGAATAACAGAAGAATATTAGTTGTCTGAATTTCTGAGACGAAGCTTGATGACTTTTATCATTAAAGGTTTTCGAACTATTGTCTTCATCTCTATTGTTATTTCCACAACGTTTCGGCCGATATGTCCTCCGGCCTCCTTCAGGTGTTTCTCGAACTCGGGAACCTTCACTGAACTTCGGGTGTCGCCTATTCCGGATACAAGCGTTAAGAATTGCTGTATTGATACTCGCTTGCAGTCAGGATTGAACCAGAAACCTCCAGATGATTGTCTACGTTGAAGCTTAGGGAATCAACGCCTATAACCATTACGCTATGTAATGGACAGTTTAGAGTGAATTTTTGGGACTTATAAACTTAATGCTCTTACTTGACTAGGATTACTACTATCGTGTATGATTTTTTTACCTGTGCTCATATTCAGATTTTTTTATCTAACCTTTTTGATTATTGGTTCCCTTATTGTATTCATCTCTATACTTGTTAGCTGTTGCTTACTGTTGTTGACAATGGCTTCCATTGATGAGTAATGGGATTAGATTTTCATATTACTGGTTTTCATCTTCTCCCACTTCGTAATTTGGCGCGCCTTGAACATATGAAATTCCTGTTCGTATGATTTATCCAGATATTGTTGTGAGATTGAAAAGTATGGTGGAACATATATGGAAGAAAAAGAGAAAACATCTGCCCTTATGGAATGAAGTTGAAATAATTGATATGTTGGGCTACTGTCACCTGTTGAGAAGACTAAGTATAGAGATGAATACAATGTGGGAACCAATAATCAAAAAGGTTAAATTTTAAAAAATCTGAATATGAACACAGGTAAAAAAATCATACAGAGTAGTAGTAATCCTAGTCAAGTTCGACAATCATCTGGAGGTTTCTGGTTCAATCCTGACTGCAAGCGAGTAACAATATAGGAATTCTTAACACTTGTACCCGGTTATGGTTAACGGAACCAGAACAGGCGACACCCGTGGATTCAATAAAGGACATAGATCGAAGTTCCGTGTAGGTTCCCGAGTTCGAAAAACACCTGAAGAAGGCCGAAGGACATATAGGCCGAAACATTGTGGAAATCACAATAAAGATGAAAACAATAGTCTGAAAAACCTTAATGATAAAAAAAGTAGGAATAAATAAAGAGAAATCGGAAAGAGAAAGAATAAAGAAAATCAAGAGGAATACACAAAGGAAGAAGGAGGCATGTAAACCAAAATATGATTCATGTATTTATTTAACGTTTCCCTCATATCCAAGCTTATATAATTTCCTTTATTTATAAAGTAACAAATAATTATTCTATCAAAATTTAGGTTTTCACATCATATTTCAAATCCGATACATCTGTTCTCTCTCTCTCTCTCTCTCTCACACACATATATATATATATATTATCATCCACGGACAGACTGTTTCTTTTGTATCACAACTCATCAGTGTGGCTAGACACCCGAGATGCTTAAAGCTGGGATCGAAATCTGGCTGACTCTACACCAGCCGGGTATCTTACAGCATAGTCACAGCAAAGACAGCGTGAGCTTAGGAATTTTAACACATATGTATCACCTTTGTTTTGATTACATGTATACGTTGAACGGCTACCGTGTGCTCAATTCGCTAAAAGAGATTTGTATTACGTGAGTGTCAACCGTGTGCTCAACCCCCGGAAAAAAAGAAAACAGTATATAGTTCTGAAAGTCAGATTTACATTTTTCGCTGATGGTGTAGCGTCATTTGAATAACATTTTAATATCTCTAAAGATCATTGATAAGAGTATAACTGGTGAGAATACAGTTTTTCTTCTGGGCTGTTAGTTTTACTGTTATGGTGATAAACCCCATGCCGTCACTGCATGGACCTTTCCTGACACGATAAACGATAAAAGCGAATCTATTCAGTTACCGGTAATCGTTACTGTCTGTATTTCCGTAAATATATACTGCAGTAAATCTTACATTTCTTTGTGTTATTCATTTCTGGCTCTTCAAGACCACAAAATTTACCAAAGATATAGAGCGTAGTTAGCCTAACTATTTACTTCAAATTGGGAGGACAAGTGATGGATTTATGCCTTTCCGAAAAGCACGAGCGCTAAGTGAAATGCAATGGGTTTCATTCAGAATTTGAAATCGTATCTTCAGTTTCATTTCCTACAATAACAGTTGTATAACTGTCACGCTAAACGAGATTTAGCCTGTGTGTGTGTGTGTGTGTGTGTGTGTGTGTGTGTGTGTGTGTGTGTGTGTGTGTGTGTGTGCGAACGCTCGCGTGTGTGTGTCCATGAAATCATATTAATTTTAATGTATGTTATAATTAAGAACATTATAATTAATCTTGAAGATCCATGCTCAAGACTATACCTCTTCACTACTTTAAAAGGAGATGGTCATATAATTCTCTGAACTCTACAGTAATTACCGGGCAACTAGAAAGCAATTAGGAGTTTACACTGTTAGAATGATAAGCCAGAAGAGATTGTACATGACTAATAAAGTTTTATACGAATTTGAATTAATAATTACACAACCTGACACGTGGTCATTAGCTGAATTTTATAAGTACATGTTTAGAGTATGTGATCAATATTCACTAATGAATTAAGTGTATTGATGACAGTAGTACGATTTTGATCTGCAATTTTCACTGTATAATGTTCGATTGGCAAGCTGTCAATTTTTTGTGGAATAAAGTTTTTCTTAATAAATAAATTTTTTTCCTTCTCAATTTAGTTTGCCTAACCAAGGGGAAAGAACCCAGTCTGCCTTACTACAGGGTATGCATAAACGAAGCAAAATTCCACCTTTAAAGTTTAAACGCCTTTTCTTTTGCAGTGAGGTAGGGAATCCCCGAGGTAGACTATGAAATCGTAGTGAGCAAGTTCGATCTCCAGTCGCCTTACAGCATATACTTTCGGACTAATATCCTGGGGAAGAATAAGAATTCCCTTATCCTCCCAGTTATGGGTTAAATAGTACAATTATCCTATTTACCAACCCCTCCGCTCGGGCAGGATATGACACAAGGTCAATATTTAAGCGGAATTTAACAGGTTTGAATTCAGAGTTTTCCTTCTCCTTGGCTAGTTGCCTCACCAAGGCTGAAGAACCTAGTCTACCCTACTATCTACCTATAGCTGGAGGGAGAATAATTGGATTCATACCTTTCCCATGGGTATTAGTGGTATGTGAAATTCAATCAGACTCGTCCAGGATTTGAACTCGTGTCGCCGTATCCATTTCCTACGACGATAACCATTACACCACGAGCACCTCCAAATAGTACAATTATTATCCTACAAGAATGATTTTTGCATTCAATAACCCACGAACGTTAATATGCCATTAAACAAAAAAAAAACAAATCAACCTCTCCCCAGCGAATGGCATTTCTATAACTGAAGAGAAAAAAAAATTAAACAATACACATGGAATTTTGAGTTCTTTCTCGATTTGCAGTTAAAATTTGAAATCATTTGAACGAGAATCGATCAAGTTCATTGATCATGATTACGAAATTATATCATTTTTTTAAACATCCTGTTCATCTTAAAGGATATCAATTTTTCGGAAATGATATCCAATGTTTCCAATATCCTATATTCATCAATAACAAGAGGAAGAAGAAATAGATCCATGTCTTTCGCAAGAAAATGATCGCGAAGTGAAACGCAAACAGCCTCGTCCAAGGAATGAAATTGGATCGCTTATTCCATTTTCTTACGGCCATAACTGTTAAGTGTGCCTCCACCTTCGTAGAATGTTCCATGTATATTTACCCAATCCCTCCTCACTCGCAGGATACCAAATAAATTCAATCAATTTTAAGAGCAGTTTGATAGTTTAAGCAGTTTAAGCAGTTTAATCGATTTAAATAGAAAAGGTGAAAGAACCCTGTCTGCCCTACTATTTAAATTATTGCTGGGGGAGGATAGTTGGATTCATATCTTTCCTAAGAGTATTAGCGTAATAGAAAATGGTAACAGTCTCATCCAAGATTTGAATACGCGTTGCCGTGTCTATTTCCTTCGATGGTAACCATTACACTATGAGTGCCTCCAATGTTTGATGTATGTATCTAAGGTTACGTTCCTTTGTTTAATGGCAAATTAAACTTTGTGGGTTATTTAATGCCAAATTCATCCTTGTAGAACAGCAATGATTCTCTTTAAACCATAGCTGAGAGGACAAGAGGAATCAATACTTTTCGCGGGGGTATTAATCAAAAATTAACTGTTGTATAGTGGCTCGTACCACGTGACTTCCGGTATCGCGGAAGTATAAAAGACGCCGTGTTTCTCAAGCACGCTGAAGCAGAGAGAGAGAAGCAGGAGAGAATCAGAGCAGAGACAGCTCAAAAGGACATCAGTCAGTAGTAAGACCAACTTCGGACGTAACACCAACAGCGCGAGACTTGTAATACTTGTTGGACTGTACCATTCGGTTAATAAATAATTAATTCTATTTCACTGTGTATCTTTTCCTTACCTCGATACAACATGAACGTAATATTGCAACTGGTGTTCAAACTCGCTTATTTCGAGGCTGCTGTTCAGCACTTTAACGATCACGCCACGTATATTGTGAATAATTAACTCTAAATATTGAAGAATTTAAAAAAATATTAAATGTTTTTTCAGTTTAAAACTGAGTTTTTTATTGTTCCAACAAAGATCGGTAACGTTTATGGTCTCTGTATTTGTTACGATGAAAACCTCGTAAACAGTTTAGTTTTTCCAATATTCTTTTAAAAGATTTACTTGTTTTAAGTCATTATTGGATGAGGTACGTAAATTAGTGCAAATTTACACACCTCATCTATTGGTTGGTTGGTTGGTTGGTTTTACGGCGTATCAACGCTTTTTGAGTCATAAGACGCTAAATCAAGTCATTTCGATAAAAGTTTCAAACAATTCAGTTTAGTATAAGCATATTTTTTTTGTTTACAAGCAGTTAAATGTCAAACAGTTCTATCCTAAACAATTCAGTTCAGCATAAGTACACAGTTTAGTTCTATTTGAACCATAAATAGGAGCCTATCAATGTGATGGCAATGAAGGGGTACTCTGCATTCCCCAAAACTGCATCAGATTGTTTAGTGTCATTTTCAGGACACTCGTTGGGGAGGTTACCTCATTGAAGAGAAGCAGTCGGTGTATTTTATTGCCCAAGCCAACTGAGCAATACATAGAGTTAAATGTAAAAACATTTTATTTCAAACAATTCAGTTTAGTATAAGTAAACAGTTTAAATGTTTAAACAGATCTGTTTCAAGCAATTCAGTTTAGCATAAGTACACAGTTTAAATGTTTAAACAGTTCTGTTTCAAGCAATTCAGTTTACCATAAGCATATAATTTAGTTTTATTTAACCAATAGAAAGAAACCTCTCAGGTGCCCCATCATTCATCTTTCAAAATAGTTAACTTTTGATTTCTTTCTGTTGTTTCTCTGATTTTTAACATATTTTTAACGGCTTTGTTCTTTAATTGGTACAAGTAAGCTGTTGAGTGATAAGGGCCTTACGAGTAATACAAAGCCTATATTTGTCGCTGCCTCCCACCAGACAGGACTTGACAAAAGGTCAATGACCCGAAGGTCGATTAAAGTGGGGATTCGGGAAGGGGAAGGTCGGGAACGAGTCGAGGTTCGAGTCCAGCTGGACTATGATGCATCTCGCCCACCCGAAGGTTACTCGGCCGAATCCGGTGGCCTTACGGCCTCAAGTCTGCTTTTGCTGGACAGGGTCTGTTGACGAATCAGCGAGGCGGACAAGGCCTGCCACAAACACTGCCCTGGAATATCTGAATTCTTAGTTTCGTAGCAGTTCAGCCATTTTTACGACGTGTTGTCTTTTTCACGATTTGAACTGCTCTAGAAGAGAAAGATTGCTTTAGTGATGATTTACCGCCATTGTTCTGTTGGCAGCCTGGTCTATTGGTGGTCAGATTCATAGAAGGTGAAAGCTTTTTTAAGGCTGTCTTTGTGCGATAGCCATAAGACCGTACAATTTGATTCGCTAGGCTGCAAAATTTTCTCATTTTAGGTACCAGTGTTTCTATGCTCTTGAGTTTACAAAAGAATAATATCTTGATTATTTTGTGACGCGGATCTTTTTAGGGTTATCTTTGAATCATTTCATATATACTCATTTGTATACATATTTCTGCATACAAGGAGCAGCTGAAAATGTCTTGTTCCGACCAAAGAAAGAATCACCTACAGTCATGAAACGTGCATGGTATTTCATATAACCATCTCACAGTTCAACAGACTTGGCACATTGTTTCTGAACTTCCTTTAACTCTTCTAAAAACACTTAATGACACATTAAGAAAAAGGGAAAGAGAAAATTTTAGCACTCCCTTATATAAAGATGGTGATACTGGGTGACGTAAAAGTCGGTTACATTTTAAAAATTAACAACTCTGATAAAGAAAAGCGTAACTATTTTTTTTCTTTTAAGTATATTTATTCAGCCTCTTGGAAATTACTTTGAACTAATTGTGGAATATATGTCCCTCAAATAGTTTCTGTTTCCAGCATTGTTTCGTTAAATGGCATGTAATAAATGTGCTACCTGATATATATATATATATATATATATATATATATATATATATATGGGAGGGGTCAAAATTATCTTACCTAGTCGACTAGAGCAGCTGAATACACCGATTGTATCTCTGCAGAGGGGTAAGAACACTCCTAAAGAGTGTCCTGTTTATGACATTTAACAACCTAATGATGAGCCTTCGGTAATGCTGGAGCTTTGAGAAATGCGGAGTACCCCTTCATTGCCATCGCCTCAGGTTCACATTGGCCCAGAGTGTTAACTTATTGTAGGTTCCTATCTATAGGTCAAATAGAAGTATTTGCCATTCAAACTGTGTGCAAACAAATTACTTATGCTAAAATGAATCGCTTGAAATAGAACTGCTTGATCATTTAACTGTGTGTAAACAAATGACTGCTGTTTAATTGAATTATTAGTGTTACATCACAATACTTGGAACCATTTAACTTAGTTGAGTTATGTTAAATTTAATCGTTAGAAATAGAACTGTTTCATCTGTTAACTGTGTCTATCTACAATATGTGTTTACCAATCATATAGGGGGTGTCCTCGTGGTGTAATGGTTAAAGCGATAGACTGAGGAATCGTATTACGCGAGTTCGTACTCCAGTTGCGCTATTACGTTCACTTTCGGGCAAATACCCTTGGGAATGGTATGAACCCCCTTATCCTCCCAGCTGTGTGTTAAATAGTACCACTACTGTTCTTCTTGGAGAATGGCTTTGGCATTTAATAACCTACAAAGGTTGATATGCCATTAAACAAAGAAACCAAACCAATCATATATTTAATATACGAGGTTGTACGATAAGTTTCAAGACTTTTTTCATATGGGCATTTAACATTGTCGTAGACCCTTGAAAATTCAGTATGTTATTGTTATACATCTTATGAGATGACTGACCAATTTTTATGATTTCAGGTTCAAATCAACAGCTACAGCAGGAATGGAAATACACCCTACTAAAGCCTAATTGTCACAGCTTGTGAATTTTAAAAATGCAATCTGACACGTTAGAAGAACGATATGCAATAAAGTTCTGTTTTAAACTTGGAAAAAATGCCACAGAAACAACGTATGGAATGCTTTTGGAACATCTTGCATGAATCGAGTATCACTTTTTGAGTGTCATAAGAGATTCAAGGAAGACAGGGAGTCCGTGAGGGAAGATGAGAGGTGTAGGAGGAGTAAGGAAGTCAACACACCTGAATTGATTGGCCAAAGGGTTAGAGTTAGGGTTAGGGTTACTATGTTGAGGTTTTAAGGGAGTTCTGGGAGAGATTCCGTGTGTTCCGTCGGAAGAGGCCAGCACTCTTCAAATCGGGTCAGTGGCATTTTCACCAGGACAATGCACCAGTCCACAACTCCATCCTTGTCACAGACTATTTGACCAAGATAGCTATCAAGTTCCTCACCCTCTGTATAGTCCAGATCTTGCTCCCTGTGACTTTTAGTTATTCCCTAAGCTCAGAGGCTGTCGTTATGAGACAATTGAAGAGATGAAAGAGGCTGTGACAGAGGTCATTGGCACGCTCACACAAGAGGACTTCGATGGGGCCTTCCAGAAGTTGTTGGAACAGTATAACAAGTGGATTGCGACCGGAGGAGATTACTTCGAAGGGGACTAGAGTTTCATGTGTGTACTATCAATAAAAGTGCCCGTACGAAAAGGTTTGGAAACTTATCGTATACCTTTCGTATATGTAAAAATATGATTTAGCATTAAATAACCAAACGAAACTAATCAAAATTATGCCACTCACAATTAGATAAAATCAAAAACAGCCGTAAGATGACACGGAAATTTTTACTGGTGTACTGGAAGTTTAGAGCTAGTATTAGAATACTAATTAATAACAAGAAATAAGACAAACTCACAACTTTGAGTTTCACGCTGTCAGATAGGGGATCATTTTAACGCTGATTAATTACCTTAAACTAATTGTGAAATAAAATATCCCACAAACAGAGACACGCATAGCGTAACGCTAATTGGTGTTAGGAATGGATTCGAGTCATACCAAAGACTCACAAAATGGTACTTGATGCCTCCTTGCTTAACACTCAGCATTATAAGGTACGGATCAAGTGTAAAGTGGAGCAATACAGGGAAAGGAGTAGCGCCCTTCCCTACATCTTGATGTAGTAGCTATTGAAAAGGGAGCTTTCGGGTCACCCTCGACTACGTTCGCCAACTTTACTATATACTGATTGAGTTGTTGGTTGTATTTACAGCACATTAATCATCGTCGAGTTATTTTATACCAAAGTCAGTTCAACAATAAGGGTACCACATTATATAAAATTAAAAAATCTATCAATCATTTTAAACAGATAAACACTTCATATTTGGTTGCAGTATCAGTGTATTAATGTAGTTCAAAATCATTTTATCTATTTAGCCGATTGATAGGACCATAGAACAGTTGCCATCTTGGAAGTTGGTGTCCCATCCTTTGGGAGGAAGGCAAAAACCATCTCATAAACTACTGCCACGCACTTTTTGGTACTTCTGTTTAATTCTGTTTCGTATTATTGATATGTATTTCTAACTTCTAAAACCAGCCTAAGTTGGCCATAAAAGAAAAAGGGTTAGGTAATTACAAATAAAAAGTAAGGATCTAACTACTTGTCTATATCATCAATATTTTTTTAAATTTTTTCTCACTTTGATAACTTTCTCGACTTCAGTCTTCTTTCTTTGCATCATTTTGTGTTCTTTCTCATTCTCTCTTTTTTTTTTTTTTTTTTTTTTTTTTTTTTTTTTCAACTCCTCTGGGCTTCTAACTCATTATCTTTTCAATATCTTCTTCGCATGATTTATCTACTTCTTCTGTTTACTTCAACGCAAAAACAAACAAAAACGTCGATCCGTGCATAAAATAATTCTGTTATTTATGACAGAAACTATACTAGTTATTACATAAAACGAGGAGACAACATTGTGGGAAACCTTTCATAGTTTTCAAATTTTTTCTTTTCGATTTTTTTATCTAGAAGAGGGAGATTTTTGAATATTTTATTTTTTATTTCTTTCATCTCTCTCTCTCTCTCTCTCTCTCTCTCTCTCTCTCTCTCTCTCTCTCTCTCTCATTTTTTTTACCCGGAAAGATACCGAACTTGTCATGAATTGTGATTTGATGTTGATCTTGCATATCATTAGACGCAAGACGGCTGATGAGAATTTGAAATTAATGCTACGGCTTTGCTTTATTTCAAAATCTATGAGGTGGAGAGTGGCAGTGACGGGGTCAGGAGAACGGAGATTATATCATTTAATGAAGTAGGGAGACAAAACTACGAAAGAACCGGAGAAAATAATTAAAATGAATATCAAAGCATTCAAACACACTGGCGCAGATTTTCTGATGTTTCAGAAAACTTTGTTTAAGAAACGTCTTTAACAATTGATTTTGACGCAATTCTTTCACTTCAGACCAATGAGCTGGCATCTAGAATAATATTGGATGTTTCGGGTAAAACAGCTACTAATATATATATAGTTACTAAAATACTCGTAGGTTCTGAAATATCCTAGGTAGTCAGGAACACAAAAATCCTCCAAAGCAAGTTTTGTGCAAGCAATTTTGATATATTTAAATGTTCTTTTCTTTATTTCTTTTAAATGGTAAATCAACCTTTGTGGTTTATTTAAAACCAAATCCGTCTGTTTAGAAGAACAGTATTGTGTTACTATTTAACCCATAGCTGGGAAGACAAGGGAAATCATATCCAAGTGAAAATGAATGTAATAACGTGACTAGTGTTCGAACTAATACTGAAAATACTCGCGGAGACTTTATGGCCTATAGAATTCGTTGTAGTTTCGACAGTACTTTTTAAAAGCCTTGTGAGTCGATTTTCTTTTGCTCTATGAATACAGGTTTAAGACCAAAGAGAACAATGAAAATAGAATAAATTGATTTCTCTCCAAAATTACAAGTTTCCTTTTTAACCAAATTTTCCGAACATCAGATTTTTTCCGAACATCATATCCACATTTTTTATTCTGTCTCTGAACAAGGTTTTCCGGTTTAATTATGATCCAATTAAGTGCATCATCTTTGGCGTCAGAAGAAAAACAACCTTGTAATGTCTCTTTGGATTTAGGCACTGCCAAAATTCTGATGGTGCCAAATGAGAACGATAAGATGCGCAGTAATATGCGCAGTTTCATTAAAAACGTTTCTCCTTGTCTTTCATCTGTAAACAACTCCATACTACATCGACAGCTGCTTTTTGTTCAGCAAATAAATTGCTGGTTATTTTTCATAATCCTCAATTGTAAATTGCTTTCATGCATCGGTAAATTTCGATTGCCCCAAAACACTAATCACCGTTTTATAAGTAACACAGTCAGAGTATCATTGTGTAATGAACACTATTACTCATTGCTGAGATTCAGTGAACTGACACAAAAAAATGATCGGGACAGAACTTTATAGGAGATAAATAGCTCAAGGGACGCGTTGAAGTTTTGACAGCACTTTTCTTGTGAAAGCTCTCTGAATCGATTTTCTTTTTCACTGTGAAGAAGGTTTTAGACTGAAAAGAAACAAGGAAACAAATATGAAAAACAAAAAAAATTGATTTCATTTCAAATAAAGTTTGGATTTTTCTTCCAAAAATCGGAGTGGAATCCTTATGGAATACTGAATAACGTACGGGACTGCAATATCGTACAAAGAGAGTTCTAACTCCAGTCGCGTTATTACATTCTCCTTCTCATAAATACTCTTGGGAAACGTATGAACCCCCTAATTTCTTCCACCCCCAGCTATGAGTTAAATAGTACCACTACTGTTTTTCTGCAAGAATAGCTTTGGTATTAGATAACCCACGAATGTCGATATGCCAGTAAACAAACAAAAAAACAAAAAATCGTACTTTGCGTAAATTCAGGCTTTGATTTTTTGGCCGCTAATTACTCATAGTATTTCCGTTGCATTTGCTCAGTCATTTGTCCTATCAAATTGTCACAAACAATATAAAAAACAATACGAATATATATATATATATATATATATATATATATATATATATATATATATATATATATATAATGCAACCTGATATCTTTATTAATATTAATTTTAATTCAATTTTACTAACGCTATTGGGAATTAATCTCACTTAAATTCGGGAGAAGTAAAAAGGATAACATCTGTTTAGCCTCCTCCTACCAAATATAAATTCTCATGTAGCTAAATTGACTTTCATGACTTATGTTTAAATCACACTGAAAGCGTTAGTTTCCACTAGATCATTGAAGTAAAGCAACAATGAACTCTTATAGTTCGGAGATGGGTAACCAGAGATCAACTCAAAAACCACAGATAGTGTAAGCCTGTGTACTACCCTAAGCAAAACTTAGTAAATAACAACCATCTTCAAATTTTTATTGAAGTTTTGTAAATAGCAGCCAAACCCTTTAATCGCAATATTTGAGTTAATTTTAGACATATCGGAATCCACACACAGGTGCACAAGTACGTCTTCGCATAGATAGATCAATTTATTATTACAAATACCCGCTTCAAAAAACTGTTCGTTAAATGAGACAACTTCACTGAGAAGATACCAGATCAATGCTGCACTAAAGAGGCTCAAAATCTAAATGAAAACAATACTAAGCAATAACAAGGATATTTTTCCGCCGCTTTTCTCTCATCTCTTCTTATTTCCCTGGTCCAACTGAGTCAATATTTCTCTTAGGTCCCAGATGACTGCGAATTACTGATTCCAATTGATTTTGATTTTTCTTTGTGTCTGCTCTTCTGAACATCGAAAAATGATAAGTAAATTCAGGCTTTGATCTTTTTGCCGCTAATTCCTTAGAGCATTCCTGCTGTATTAGCTTAGTCACGTGTCCTATCAAATTGTCATAAAAAATATTTTAAAAAAACAATACGAATCTTTTGCGTTATACTTTTCTAATTTTTATTTTGATTGTAAGAGTGAGAAAAAAGAAAGTAACGGTTTCAATGAAAATAGTTGTTTACGATAGAATATTTAAGTTGAAATCCGTTCAGATAACAAAATTATTTATTTTTCTTGATGTTGTGTTTTATGGGCAAATTTTGAATGTGTTGGTAACTGCACTTAATAAGTATTGCACAAGGAGCGCTCTGAAAGTAAAACCTCCTATCTATTTACAAGGAAACTACAACAAACCCAAAGGGCACACAGACACTGTTGAGTAGAGCAAGTTTTTAGCAACAAAATACATTTTTTTCATATAATTACCACTTTTAGTTACTATACTTCTTCACCGTCAATGAACACCAGCGTCCACACCGCTTTCATAAGGTCTCTCCGAAAGAAATGTCTCTATTTTATTACATTCCAAAAAGTTTCTCGGTGTATGCATTTACCAGACTCTTTCGCCACGAGCGACACAAGGTGAGTTTTTAAGAGGATTTCAACAGACTGCAATTCAGAGTTTTCCTTCCCCCAGACTGGCTGTCATAGCAAAGTTAAAGGGCTCAATCTGTCCTACTATTTACCTGTAGCTGATAGGAAGAATAATTGGATTCATACCTTTCCCAAGGGTATTAGAGTTATATGAAAAGCAAACAGCCTCGTTCAAGATTTTAATTCGCGTCGTCAAGTCAATTTTCTTTGACTATAACCGTTACGCCACGAGCTCCTCCAAATATAGATAGTGTAAATACTTACAGACGGAGGAGATTAAATGATCCTGTCTAACATAATGAAGTTCCTGCTTAGTACTTAGATGGGTGTCACTTATTATTTGCTTACCCAACCTCTCTCTCATGGATAGGATGTGACTCAAGGTCACTTTTAAGTTGAGTAAAGCTGGTTTTAATTCAGTTTTTCTTTTCCTACACTGGTTGCCAAACCAAATCTAAAGAGTACAGTCTGTCTAACTATTTCCACTTAGCTGAGGGTAGCACAGATATTTTCAGGCCTTTCCCGTAGACATTAGCATAAAGTGAAACACACTCACCCAGGATTTAAAAACGAGTCGTCGATTCCATTTCCTACGACGATAACCGTTACACTAATCATGCCTCCTTAGTTACAGCAGATTCTGTTGGTAACTGGGAGCCTGTGTACCAGACGAAGCAAAGCTTAATGAAAAACAAGCAATTAAGTTAAGCAATATTCAGTGTAACTGGTTCGAATATCTTGTTGAACTTTAATAGTTTATACATATCATGACATTTATTCAACGGGAAATTGTTCGATACACCTTCAGATCTTATTACAATACCAGCAGGACACATGGCGCAACGATACACCTTCAGATCTTATTGCAATACCAGCAGGACACATGAAGCGTTGGCTCCATAAGCTTCTAAAGAGACAGTCATTAAGTTCAATCCTGACTTCAGGCGAGTAACAATACAGCAATAATTAGCACTTATACCCGGTTATAGTTAACGGAATCAGAACAAACGATCCCTGTGGATTGAATAAAGGACGTGGTTCGAAGTTCCATGTAGGCATCCAACTTTGACAAACACCCGAGGAAGGCCAGATGACATATCGGCCGAAACGTTATGAATATAACAATAAAGATGAAGACAATAGTACGAAAACCCTGAATGATAAAAATCATCAAGCTTCGTCTCGGAAATTCAGATAACTAATATCATGAAACATTCTTTCCATATACAGAAAAATAAAAAGGCAATTGTGATAACAATATGGAGAAATTCTATATTTTGATTATAACACTAAACTGCATCCGGTGATGAGACTCCTTTTTGGGGTTACTGAGGAGTGTAGAAAATTGGTTAGAGTCTCATCTATGGTTTAAGCATTTCTTTAAGATAATAAAGAGTTTACCTGTTTAAAATGACTGTAAAGATACATTTTTGTACCATATATAATTATAAACCATAATTCTTGAGCAGGTTTCGTATCCACAGAAACTTCTGAAAGTTATTTGATGCATCTGTAGATCTTATGGTGAACCCATGAGGTATTCTTTCAGAAAACATGGTTTGGTTTGTTTCAAGCTCGCTTAACTGTAAATGCATTTGTGCCACTATAGTAATTTCAGCAGATGAGACAGATTCTGTATCTCATGGTGACAGTCAATAAGCTATACCAGTTGCAAAATATTGAAGCTGTGAATCATCACTAATGAAGACAAGTATTTTCAGGTTTTGCTCAGTAATTTTTCATGAATGCTGTTACCTAACAAAAGGTTACTGAATGAAAAATAACCAAAACAGAGGTCGGAAATGAAATGTAAATCTTTATAACATTAACAAAATAAAATACTTGCCAGCGGTGTAAAGAAGGTAACCGCTGCTAGTGATGACTACCTGGTTAGTATATTTTTCACACCCTCACAATAGTGTTCAACGTATCTATAAGGAATAGGACATATCCATTAATGTTCACAGGTAGGATATATAACAGTATCATTTGTGTTTTATGTATTTTTGTTATGTAATTTTAAAAAGTTATATCCCTAAAATCAATAAACAATATGCACATTATATCACTGTTTACAAGACGCACTTTTCTTTCTAAAAATATCCTAGATAATTACCAAGCATCTTATAAGGTCAACTTTGGGTTACTAGCAAGTGGAGTTCTTGTGCTGCAGTGGGCATACCTCTCCACAAATGAAAACTATAGCTGAATAAATATGAAACTTTTAAAATGACTTGATTTATGGGAGGGCTTCAAATTTCAGGTGAAATTCGTTGTTTGAATTCGTTCATTTTTTAAATGCCTGTTTAAATTGAGGTTCGTCTAATCATATTTACCAACCCCTCCGCTTGGACAGGATAAATACACAAGGTCAAATTTTAAGCGGAGTTTAACAGGTTTGAATTCAGAGTTTTCCTTCTCTTAGACTAGTTGCCTTACCAAGGTTGAAGAAACCTTGTCTGCCCTACTATTTACCCATACCTGGAGGGAGAATAATTGGATTCATACGTTTCCCAAGGGTATTAGTGCTATGTGAAATGACACCAGTCTCGTCCAGGATTTGAACTCGTGTTGCCGTGTCCATTTCCTACGAAGATAATCATCACACCACGGTTCGTCTAATAAGCCGTCAAATACGATAGTTTTTCACCAGAACTTTTGTCGACAGTGAAAAAATTACCAAAATAAATACATAAGTTCAACAGGCAATTTGAACCTATTTCACAACATATTTTTTGGTAAACCTTTGATACGTTTTGCAGTACGTATTGACCAAGTTAATATTTTTAATGGGAGAAGTGCATTTATTTATGGGCGATACTGTATATATTATTTCTATGGTCAGAGCCACATCAAAACATAATGCATGTTTTAATTGTTTATTGAGGAAGTATTAAATTTTATAATATTCGAATAACCACTTCTTTCTACCAGTTTTATATTATAGTTTTTTTTTTAAATAACGGTAGGATTTCTACGGGAAGAGAACGTAGCGCATGCTCATTTTTACATGAAGCTCTATTCCAAATTAGAATTTGTTCAGTGTTCACGACTAGGGTCACAAAGGTGTGAGATTAATTCGACTCGACCTTACAATGGGGAGGTATGTAGCTCCGAGTTGAAACCTCAAAGATTAGGTCTTCATGATTTTTTGCTGCGTATTACCCGAAGACGATAATACAGCAGCGAAAGGTAAAAATGATGTAAGATTGATTGATTTTGACATCATGTCAACCCGTCTAGGGTTATTTTATTCCAAGAGATTAGAGAATTTCCTTCATTTTACTTTTCTTTGTGTATTTGTTTGTTAAGAAGTTTTTTCACACGGTCTTATTTAAAAGGGATAAATCTTAAACAGATCTCTTTCACTCATACATGGGTGCCTAACGGGTATTACAACTACGGATCAGAGTGGACCTGACAGTCCTAACAATGATGGTGTACTCCACAATTTTCAAATCTCCAGAACTGGAGACTCACCATTAGATACAGTTTAGTATCATACCCAGAACAACACACCAACGAAAGAGGAACAGATACTACTCTAGGGTCTTACTACAATGCTTGCGAAATAACGACTGACTTCAATATTAAATAACTTAACAACAAGTGTTGGCATACTGTAAAACAAAGACCCGACTTTAACCATGTGGTTCCATTGACTGGTGCACAAAATCTTTCTTTCAGATTTCGTTTGATCAAAGCAAGTAAAATATAAAGAATAAATCAAGAAAAATGTAGCGCCTTATCCACCGAATCTCTGCTGTGGTGGGGTCACCTCTTTGTTGTTATAAAACCCATATCCACTCAGACTTGGAGTGGTACTATCTGTTAGTGTCCTATATATGGTTCAAATCGATCTGTTTGAAGATATTAGATTGGAATACTTCAAACTAAAAAACTGTATAGGAATTATATGTGTTAAGAATAGTTACTTGAAGTTATAATCATTTACATACGATTATTAGCAGTAATTACTTGAAATCGTATTGCTTGAAATACTTGAGGCTATAATTCTGGTGAGGTTTCAGTTCTAGACTTCTGGGAAGGAGTGTGACGTCACTTTCTTGCTGACCCGGACTGGCAGTATTTATTAGATTCTCATCTAAAGTCAAATATATCTTAGTAAGAAGAGTTACTTAAAGTTACAATTGTTTATATATGATTATTATAAGTTACTTAAAACCAAATAACTGCTAGCAAAAAAATGACTGACTTGGATATTAAATGACTGAACGAGGCATGCCATAATGGCAAACAAACCGACTAACCTTAATCACGTGATCTTGTTTGGTACATAAAATCTTTCTGCCAGACTTCGTTTCATTCGAGTAAGAAAAATATAAAGAATAAATAAAGAAAAAAATGAAACGAATGAGAGTTCCTAATTTGATTCTAATGGCAGAATAATCTTTTACCTTTCTTTTTTTTTTTTTTAAAAGAGATGTAACTCAGTTGAAATTACTCATAAGTAGTGGACGCAGACATTGAATAGAAAATCAGTCAGAAAGTAATAGGTGACCACTAAGAGAAAAAAATAGATTGAATTAAATGAGAATTTGTCTGTGCCTCAGTCATCCATGCATTTAATTAGAATTAGAATATATATATTTTTTAAAGAACGAGATTTGTCAAACCTTCAATGACCTATAATGATAAATTGAAGTTTATGCGTTTCTGTGTCTGTCTGAAGAAGAAAAAAAATCCCCAGGGTCCTACTTTTTTTAATGAATATTGACCTCATTTCAGTTTCTTCAACGAACTCTGCAATATATCCTCGGAAATTATTTGAGGTTATCAGAGTACATCAGATGACATAAAAGGGGACAGAGATTTTGATGTAAACAACCAAAATAAATTTCGACTTCATTAATAGAGAGACGATCGAGGTTAAATTAATATTTTTACTTGGTCAGCTGTATGTTGAGTGATATTTTAATACCTTCCCATGGGAGGACAATTCTGAATCATAGTCAAATTTACTACCTCCCTACATGACAAGTTTGTACATATGACCTGTTTAAGCTCTCTCACAGTCTTAATACGTAGTTTAACTACCTCTCCTGTGGGATAATTTTAAAAAAGAATCAGTTTTACTTCCTACCAATGGAAGCAATTTTGATACGCCGTCAATTCAACTGGCTACCCTCGAGCACAATTTTGACCCCTGGTAATTCTATCTACCTCCCCACGAGAGCAGTTTCGATACATTTTCAGTTTAACTAACTTCTAATGGAAGCATAAACTGAAATTTTTTTCTTGGCCAACTGTATGTTGTCAGTAGTCAGTTAGATTACTTCCCCTCATTGGCAATTTTGACTCATATTTATTTTAACTACCTCCTCAGGGAAGTAGTTTTGAGACATGTCCATCAGCATTTTCTTTAGCATGGACAAAATTCCCTTGCCCATACCGACTTTCACTTGGCGTAATGGAGAAGTAGTTGAAAACTGCAGCTATATGTTAAATGTCTGGAAGTAATAAGTAAAAAAAAGAAATTTACGTGTTTGCAAAAAAGAAAACAGAACATAGTTTTGTTGGGTTTCTGTTTGCTACTGCAATAAAAAGTGTAAAACATTGTGTACGAATTGGCTCATAGAAACTAATCCGAATGGCTGTGCTTAAACTCTTTTCTTGTTATTTACATCTCATGGTGTGATCTGTCACAAGGTTGATTCAAGGCGAAGACCTTTCCACGAAGTGACTCTCTGGGGGCAATGTTAGAAATTGTCCTATTCCCATCAACATTTCCCCTTAACTGACTCTCTGGGGGCAATGTTAGAAATTGTCCTATTCCCATCAACATTTCCCCTTTACTGTCTGGGGTTACAGACAGTAAACCTGGTCCTGCTTCTTTTTGATGAGTGCTGTCTGCAGTTATGACCCTCTGAGATTGGGCATATTACAGGGTGTCTCAAAATAGATGCAACCCATTTATATGATAATGATTTATTACTGAGAGAAACGCAATGGCAGTCATTTGGAATACATCCTGTAAAAAATGCATCCTTTGAGCTAGAGAAATCAAATCAATGTGTTTTTTGATTGTTATAATATCAAGTTCAAGGACATGCAAACTTTTTTTAAACTTAGTAATTGATCATTATCATATTAGTGGTTTGGATCTATTTTGATATAGTTTTGAATGATTTTCTCCGAATAAGTCGTGACGCAAAATATTTTTCCTCTCTTGTCCAAGGCATCGTGATGAAAGATTAATGGTTTTCATAGTATACTATTTTCAAATCTGAAACGAAAAAGAACACAAAATTAGTAGTAGTAGAGTTATTAGCAGTAATATAGGTTCCATGTATATTGAGACACCCTATGCCTTTAAAAAATGAATTTTTACTGTCTATTTATATTTTCTTTAGAACTCTTTTTTGTTGTCTATTTCATATGTCTGTATTCACAGAATCCAACTAAACTGTTGTTCGCTATTCAATGAAACTAGAATGATTTCTTGTGGAATATTATAATATTCCACGTGAAATCATTTGAGAATCTTTATATGATTCAAAAAATCTATATTAATAGGTATCAGTTATTACTAAATTCTGTCGCATTCAACTATGACAGTATGTAGTCTTTGAGTTCTGTCTTGTTGAACGATCATCGTTTTTCAACTTACCTTTTAATTACAGTCAATAAGTGCTTGGACTAATACATATTCATATGCTTGTTTACAGATTAGATGCAGAGTTTAGTAATGCATATTATCTAATAATATCTGTTCTAAATATATAATGCTCCGCTAGAAATAGTATAATCCTGTAAATTCTGATCTAGAAGAAAATGAGCACTTAAGAAAAAAATTATTTGAGGGATACGAAAGATTCACGGCATAGGGTTTGCATATTTGTGTGAGACGCTATATATATATATATATATATATATATATATATATATATATATATATAGAGAGAGAGAGAGAGAGAGAGAGAGAGAGAGAGAGACTATGTTGTATTTATATACTTATTGGAGATAGATAGATAGATAGATAGATAGATAGCCAGATAGCCGGTACATATATTTTTGTGAAATGCTATAATTCTGAAGAATTAAAAGTATAACACTTATTGCATGTAACATTCTTAAGGATTTGTTTTGATTATCAGAGTTATAAAATGTTTACCTTAACTGCATTCTACAAGTGCTTGGTTAGCTATATGATCATATTTTTGTTGACAGTGTAGATATCGAGTTTAGTAATGAATAATACCTTACAATATATGTTCTGAATCTATAATGTACCACAAGAAATTTAAAAAAAAAATCTTGGTATTTTGGGTTTAAAAGAAAATTTACATTTTATAGGAAATTGTGCATACTTATTTTTGGAGATAGATAGATAGATAGATAGATAGATAGATTGTCTGTTTACATATTTATGAGAGATGCTGCAATTCTATAAAACCAAAAAGATGAAACCTGTTTTATGCAAAATTCCTGGGCATTTATTTTCATAGTTTTAGAAAATGTTTTCTTAACACGAATACGTCATTCAAATTATCATAGCTATTTTTCTTTTACTTTATTTTCTTGAAATTAATCTTGCAGATTTTAATCGACGTTTCTAAATTAAAATAGGTTCCTCGAACATTGACATTTCAGCAAATGATAATAACAAAGATATGCAAAGTATCTGGGAAAACGAACATTTTGCACAGATCTAGGTCATACGTAAACAAGAGGTAACATCAACTGATTAATTATAAAGAAAAACTGTATACAGCAATAACCGGCTTTACGTCATTTCAGCGTACATCAAATTCTTTTTTACGTCATTTTTCTTGATGAAAATTTCGGTTCGGCAAATATCATTATGTCCGATGTTACGTCACTCAGCAACGTCATCAACGTCATGATAAAAATACTTGAAACAAATAGATTTTTTCCTAAAAGTATAGTTAAAACAGATCCATGAAAATTAACACTGAAAGACAGAATCATAAAAAAATTTGAAATAATAAAAAAAAACATTAAAAAATGTGTGTACAGTACAATAAAATATCATTAAATGTGTTCATTATTCTTTAAGAATATGACTAAAATATGTTATAGGTTTAAATATATTTAAAATCTTTCGCGAGTTAATTATACAAGTTTTACAGTATTTGTTCTCATTTTAAAGTATTAAGTCATTACGCCCAATTTGCTTCAAAAACCAAGTTACGTCAAAGAGTTTGAACCCAAATAATGACGTAACTAGGGATATATATATATATATATATATATATATATATATATTCAGGCACATAGATGTGCAGTCAAATACACACACACACACACACACACACACACACACACACCCATATATATATATATATATATATGTTTGATCAAATAATAAAGACACGTTTTGTCTACATAATTTTATAAAGATCCTTTCAAGTTTCGTGATATGTCTTGGTATTAAGTTGTAATTGGTGGATGAATTTACAAAGATTGGTCCCGAGCGCTTTATATAGACGAAATGCGTCTTTATTATTATTATTAAACATTATTATTAAACATGCTTAAATGAAAGTCTAGTGCCCAACTACACACGCATATAAATAAAGTCGGCGACCTTTGTCGAGGGTGACCCAAACTCTCCCTTTTCAATAGCTACTACACGGATGTGTAGTGGGGGGCACCACTCCTTTCCGTGGACTGCTCCACTTTACCCTTGATCCTTAACTTATAATCCTGAGGCGGCATCAAGTATCATTTTTGAGTCTTTGGTATGAGTCGACCTGGGATTGAACCCCCATCTCCGGACCATTGGCGAACACTTTACTCATTAGGCCAATGGTCCGATTATAATCATTGATAATTATTCAAGTATATACTCATATATTCACATATATATTCCTTCACATGCATGCGTATTATCAAGAAGAGTATGGCTTTAGAATAAGTTTGATATGTCATTAAGCAAAGAAACCAAACCAAACCGTATATACACTATGGGAAAAATATTCTTACATCAAATTGGTAGATTTATCGTAATAAATCATGTATATGAACTCAGTAACATTAGTTTGCTCTCTGGAAATCATTGTTTTGCATGCAAATTCTTGGTAATTGGCCTAAACATCCACACATGTGTACACCTGAGTTTATCTGCATATGCAAACATACATTCGCTCTCAGGTGCTATGTACGTCTAAAAACATATATGAATGCCAATTAAATGTGTGCATTCTTGTTTAGGTATTTACTTAAGAATAAACGTGTTGATTTTTTTTTGGCGGGGGTACTGACGTATATCCGAAGGTCATTCAAAAAATTCTAAGTATGGCCCTGATAAAAACAAAAATATACATTTCTTTGACTTCTTTTTTTCTTTTTTTTTTTTGTATGTTAACGAAATATGCACATAATAGAATAGGTAACAGAATAAATGACATTGAATGAACTAAAAATTCCGATATTTAAACAAAACAATATTTTATGTATTGTAACTAAAATACACAAAATGAAGGAAAAGTTTATCATGTGTGCCAACCACAAGAAATTTTCTCAAAAAAAAAGTCCCAGCCAATCTAGAGAAAGATACCTGTGTGCATTTTAAAGTCAAAAAATGAATTAGTAATGTTTGAGTAAAGGTGTGAAATTAAGCCACAAAAGGAAAGAGAAAATAAATCTTAACATTTCGACAGCAAACGGGAAAATATTTATTTTTATTTTTTGTTTTAAAATATTTAAAATTTCGCACGTGAAACGTGGATAAGCAGCAGTTTGATTGGCTGGGCTGTGATGACGTAATGTTTTATTATTTTGTGTTGGCAGATAAATCTGGTTGCTATAATAGTAATTCAGATTTTTCTAGTTTTATAAGTGGTAGTGTGTTACCACAACACAAACGCTAAGCTTTGTTCTTTTTGAATGAAGCAAAGAACTATTTGAACGACCCTCATATATGTATCTGTGTTTATGTGTGCAAATATATATGTGCATTATCCATTTTGAACAGATGCTTTTATGCACACAAAAATATGTATATTTCATACATGCACATACATACATACATACATACATACATATATATATATATATATATATATATATATATATATATATATATATACTCATTCACATACTAGACCAGTCGGTGGCTGTGGTTTTAGAATATGCCGACCGCTTTTCTACAGAGTTTCCTGGATATGACACAAAACTATCTGATGGTAAAGCTCTACTCCTGGAGTTTAGGAATCTATAGTACACCTTCATTGCCATTACAACCTGGTCTGCTCGAACCCGAAGTGGTAGAACCAGTTAGGATACCATCTCTGGATCAAAAACATGGTTTGACCAATGACTATACTTGAAACCATTTAACTGTGTGCAAACAATAAATAGTAATACTTGAAACCAATAGTAAAACTTGAAACTCTATGCAAGCAAATGAGCACTAACTAGCTTGTTCAAAAATGTTACCAACAAACTATTCACTAAAAATCATATTCATAAACTGGGTTTGGCATTAAATGACTATCAAGGGTTAATATGCCATAAAACCAAATAACCTCGCTGAACCTCATTCACATTTATATATATACTTACAAATACTCATTCATATATATGCATCGAAGGAAATTGCAAAAATTCTTATTTATATGTATGAGGCAATATATATATATATGTGTGTGTGTGTGTGTGTGTGTGTGTGTGTGTGTGTGTGTGTGTGTGTGTGTGTGTGTGTGCGAAGGAGAGAGAAAAAGAAAAAATTGTTATGATTTTTCTAAATGCCTGCTTTTAGATTGCAATGGTGGTCTAGATGTACGAAAGAATGGAATGACAGTATCTAGCTATTATGTCCCTTGTAGAAAATTCACGGGCTGCTGCTCAGAAAGAGACACATCCCAAGACGGGAGAATCGAAATTCGATTCTACTTTCGGGTATCCCCGCACTTAAAGCGATCGACTGGATGCAAATGGAAAGTATCAGTGTCGACGCGCGGGCGAAAAGAAAGCTCCAAGCAATTCTCTGGTTTCTGCGTTTTCCAATCATCGTCTTCGATTCACAGACAGAATTCTAGATATTGGTAGTTGCGGGAGAGACACCCAATACCTCTTACCGTTTCTAGATCGATGCAGATTTTAGAAAACTAGGCGTCGTCTTATTTCGAGTCAATGAATGAAGCGTCGAGCTTCCTTTATAAATTCTTACTTTTAAACATGAAGAGAGTGAACTTGGCTTAGGTCCGTATTGTTGGCAGGAGAGGATATTCAGCTAACTTGATGGAACTTTTCTGTATCTTATTGATAAGCGGGGTTGATCAATAAAATAATAAGTACTGATTGCGTACATTTTTCATCATCAATTTAATTATAAATCCACTTTATTTCTTTCAAAATTATTTCTTGGGAAAGCTACACCGAAGAAGATGTTGTTCCTAATGCTGGAAGCAGTTTTAGAAATTTCCAACTGACATTGCCTTCTGTTGTTTTGTAATAACCTGTGTACGTCGAGCTCGGAGCTGAGTTTTGATTTGAGGAAAAATAAATTTTCTCAATGCAAAAATAAATAAAACTTACGTTTTTTCCTTCAACAGTACTCGATATCGTAGTAAATTGAATAGGTAATCCTGGACGAGACTGTGTTTCACATTACGATGATATTCTTGAGAGAGTCATGAATCAATATGTTCCCTCACTAATGAAGAGTAATTAATAAGTTAGGCTGGGTTATTTAGCCTTGGTTTGGAAACCTATGTAGGAGAAGAAAATTTATAAATTCAAACCATCTGAGATTAACTAACAAAAACGTTGCAGGCCGATTATTAGTTTTTTTTTTAAACTATCTGAAAAAATCAGCTTGTGAAATCGTTAATAATCACGGTCGACAAAAGCTTTTTCGCCTAATGTGAAAATTGGTCGTCTGATGCTCGACACAAGCAAAAAACGATTGATTATATATCTATATCTATTCAGAATAGGGGAGAAAATGTGTTGTTGTGTTACAGGTATATTCTTTGGATTTAAAAATCCGTTCACAAAGATAGGGATTCTTCGGAACCACTTTTACTCTTTTCCAAATGTCCAGGTTCTTCAGTCGAAATGTTATCAACAGTCCTTACCTCTTCACCAACAATTCTCACGGTGGCACGATCAGATGTTGTTTTATTTTTTATCACAACTTAAATTCTGTGTTCATCTGCAGCGACGTTGAAGCCCCGTTTAAAAATGACATTAAAATATCTTAATTAAAACCTACTGCTAAATATATTGATAACCATATGTTATATATTATAACATTAATAACATCGTAGAGCAATTGATAGTTTTTAGATGTGTATGTAAAGTTTTGGAGTTGATGGCTGTAAACGATAATATGCCAGGTCCATGAGAGACAGCAAAGGAAAAAAATGAACTAGAGAAAACAACAAAATGTAATCTACTCATATTTTAAGGGCAATCCTATACAAAGAGGATATAGAAAACGGATAATGGAAATCTGGACAATCAAAGACTTACCGTCTAAGCCAAGTTTATTTTAAATAAAGGCTGGTTGTCTGACCTAGATATGTTTAAAATATGTGGACAGGTAAATCGGGAATAACATACTCAAAGAGAGTCCTCTAACCGAATTGAAACACAAAATAGTGAAAACGAAAACATCAATGAACCCAGAAAAAACACCAATATTAACACAAGAAGAATGGGAACATGTATAATTAATGAAAGAAATCCCAAGTGAACATAAAACGACATTGCTATCCCTGAGGAACCAAGGCTGGAAGAAGTCATATTTGAGACCGAAAAAGTAAATAACATATCCTTACGGACAACTTCACCAAACTGAACGAGTTAATCAATGAAGCAGGAAAACTAGTCTGTGATAAAATTGGTATAACCCTAAATAATCTGAACGGAAATGCAAAAACCTGGACAGGAAATGAGGCTAGAAGGAGAAATCAGAAACTGTGTATACAAGCAAAAGCACTTAGGAAGGTGAAACAGTGAAATCCAACAGAAAGAAAGGCCCATTGACAAGTGTAATTGCACGAGTAGAAGAAATAAATCAAAAGATATTAATGAAACAAGGAAGATTCATAAAGTACCTTGTTTCATCAAATACAAGCAAAACAGGACATTTGAAAATAACGAAAGAAAATTCCTCTAAGAGGTTGGTGGAGAGTCCACTAAGACAAATCAATAACCGAAAGCAAAAGAAACAAAACAATTCTTTAACAGGAATGAATATAGCAGGAATGTTGATTGGATAAAAAACGTAAAAAAAATATGAAATTATTGAATGCCCCGATGTGAACATACACTAGGACTCGCTAAGAGCAACACGCAAAAAATATCAAATTGGAAAATGCTTGGCCACCATGGAGTACATGGATTCTGGTTTTAAAAATTCATGTCTGTCCTTGGCAGATTGGCTCTGCAACTGAGTAAATGCCTAGTAGAAGAAGTAAGCATACCCGAATGTATGACGAAAGGTAAAAATAACCTTATTCGGAAGGACCCCAAACAGGGACAATCACCATAAACTATAGACTGATAACGTTTAGAAAAACCTGACTGCACAAATAAGAGAAGAAATCTATAACTAGCTTGTATGCAACGGACAATTTCAAGAAGAATAAAAAGGATGCTGCAGGGGAATAATCAGATCCAATGACTGGCTATATATAGACCAGCACATTCCCAAAGAAGCTAAACTGAGGTGGAAAAATGTAGTCATGGCTTGAATTAACAACAGGATGGCCTAAGATATAGTGATTATAGTGTTTAAAAATCAACAAAATATCCGAAAAAAATCATAAACTTCATCCTGAATTCAATAAAAAACAAGAGGACGTAATGAATAGTGCGAGGTCAAACACTAGCACAGGTAAAAATCCCAAAACTCATCTTTTAGGAGACTCACTTTCACCGCTGCTACCCGTTTTAGAAATGATGCCACGCAACTACGTACTTAGGAAATGAAGGGTGGCTATAAATCCTCAAATTCACCGGAAAAGATTAATCCCCTTATGCATATGGATGACATAAAGGTACTTGCAGAAAATGAAAAATAACCGGAGACCCTGACATAAACAATAAGAATATAAAGTCAGGATATAGGAATGGAATTTGGCATTGAAAAATGTGCCGTACTGATAATGAATCGTGCGAAAAGAGAGTCAGCGAGAGGAATAGAACTAACAAATCAACAATGCGTTAAGATGCATGGAGAGAAGAAAAATTACAAAACTAGGAATCAGAAATGAGAGGAAAAACAACAGTATGGATATTTCAAGTGACAAATGAGTGTGATAACACACGAGAATATGTGGATATAGCTATGAAAGGGAAATCTCAAGAGAACAACAGAATCTCTTCTAATAGCAGCAAAAACAACGCCATCAGGATCAATTACGATAAAGCGAAAATTGATAATACGCAACAGAAAAGCAAGTGTAGGTAATGCGGAGAAAGGCATGAAACGATTAACCATATAGTAATTGAATGCTGCAAATTAGCACTGAAAGAAAAAAAGACAAGGCACGACTGCGTGGGAAAGATGATCCACTGGGAATTGTGCAAAAAAATGAAATTGGACCTTACTACCAAATAGTATATGCATAAACCAGAATTCGCCCCAGAATTCTCTGGGATTTTAAGATACAACCCCGGCCAGGAAACTAAACCCAGTGCTAATTAACAAAAAAAAGTCTAGTGGGTTTGGCCATTCCAGCGGATCATACAGTGGAGATAAAAAGAGTAAAAACGATAGACAAATACTTCGACCTGGCAAGAAAACTAAAAAAAAATATGGAACATGAGGATAAAAGTTATACAAATACAAGTTAGTTACTTTTGGAACGGTTCTCAAAGGATTAGAAAGTTGATGGGAAGAGTCAGAAATCGAAGGGAGAATTGAGACCATCCAATGTAAAGCATTTTTGAAAGTAGCCAGAATATTCAGCAGAGTTTTGGAGACCGGAGGAGACTTGCTGTCTTTCAGACTCCAGTGAAAGCCCACAAGCTAGAGTGAAAAATACGCTGGAAGTTAAAGAATAATAATAATAGTAATAATAATAATTGGAGAGATTGAACACAAGAAGACATGGACATGGTTAAGAGGGAAACTGAATCTTTTTTAATGACAGCACAAAATAATGCTATCAGGACCATTTATGTAAAAACGGGAACTTATTAAACGCAAGTGTAGATTATGCAGGAATAAAGATAAAAAGTGAATGCAACAAACTAACAAAAACGTAGTACAAGACTAGGCACGACTAGGTAGAAAGGTGATCTACAGTGATTTGTTGGATATGCACTAACAAAAATCCTTGCCCTGTCGGCTGCGGCTGTAGAATACACCGACTGCATCTCTGAAGAGGGGTAAAACCACCACAACGAGTGTTCTGGATATGACTCTAAACAATCTGACGGTGAAGTTCCAGTAATGCTGGAGCTTTAGAGAATGCGAAGTACCCCTTTTATTGCCATCGCTCCCATGTTCACTCTGACTCGGAGTGGTAGCACTTGATAAGGCTCCGATCTATGGGTTAAATAGAACTAAATAGCGAACTTATGCTGAACTCGATTGTTTGTATTAGAACTGTTTGACTAAACTAAATAGCTTGAAGGAGATTTTTTTTTACAATTAAACTGTGTACTTACATTTAAACAGCATACTTTTGCTTAAATGAATTGGTTGAAATGGAACTGTTTTGACATTGAAACTCTACTTACGTTAAGCTGAATTGTTTAACATTTAACTGTGTGTAAACAAAATCTATACTTGTACTAAACTGAATTGGCTGAATAAGAACTGTTTGAATAAACTGAATATCTTGAAATAGAAATGTTTTTGACGATTAACACTGGCTCATGGGCCTTGTGGGTAGTGTTCGTCAATGATCCGGGAGACCTGGGTTCAATCCTAGTTCGCGTCATACCAAAGACTTTAAAATGGTACTTGATACCTCCTTGCTTAACCCTCAGCAATATAAGGTACCTATCAAGGGTAAAGTGGAGCAATCCACGGAAATGAGTAGCGCCCTCCCCTACACTTTGGTGTAATAACTGTTGAAAAGGGAGCCTTCTGGTCGCCCTCGATTACGGTCGCCAACTTTACTTAACAGCTTTAAACTCTGTACTAATGCTAAACGGAATTGCTTGAAGTAGAACTGACTATTCGCATAAAAATGGATTTGGGGTTGAATAACCTACAAAGGTTGATATGCCATAAAACCCAACCAACCAACAAACAAACAAGCAAACAAACAAGAGTTTGTTCCAAAAAATAAAACCCTTAATCTTCTCAGGGACTTTGAGATACAAAGGGATCATGAAATTCCAGCTAGAAGACCAGACCAAACCAGAAAAAAAGAACTTATCATCTGGTCGATTTTGCTGTTCCATCGGACCATAAATTGAACGAGAGGGTAAAGATAGAGACAAATAGTTGGACTTTGCTAGAAAAGTGAAAATGCTGTGAAACATGGTGTCGAATAATATCTGGCGTGCTGGTAACAATCTCCAAGGGCTTGTAAAAAAATTGATAGAACTGGAAATCAGATGAAGAATCGAGATCATACACACCACAACATTGTTGAGATCTGCTAGAATACTCAGAAGAGTCCAGGAAAAATCAGGAGACTTGCTATCACTCAGAATCCAGCAAAAAATCACCAGCTAACTTTGGTGTGAAAAACTCGTAAGGAAATAAATCGAACTATCAAATCAAGAAAAAATCAGACCGTTCAAAGAAAAGGAAACTTACAAATACTTGGAAGCTGGCACCATAAACACGTGAAGTTGAAAAAAAAATAAAAAAGAGTATCTCAGAAGAATAAGAAAGCTACGCGAGAAAAAACTATATAGCAGGAACCCTATCAAATGAATAAATTCCTGGGCCGTCTCCCTCGTATGATACTCGGTACTATTCTTGAAGTGGACCAGAGAAGACCTTAAAGAAATGGACCAAAGAACAAGAAAACTAATGACTATGCATAAGGCATTGCATCCAAGAGATAACGTTGCCAGACTATATGTGTTAAGAAAAGAGAGAGGAAGAGGACTTGCTAGCATTGAAGATAACGTTGACGCATCGAGACATCGTAGACAGCATAAAAAAGCGCGGAGGAAGATTGATTACAGCCACTAGAAACAATATTGATGACACGAGAACTAGCTGACTGCAAAAGACAGAAAGCATAAATGGGAAGAAAAACAACTCTATGAACATTTTAAGCAACTAACAAGCGACATCTCACACAAGAATACGTGGATATGGGTAAGAAAGGGAGACCCTAAGAGAAAAATTGAATCTCTTCTAATCGCAGCAAAAAATAAACAACGCCATAAGAACCAACCATATCAAAGCAAGAATTGATCAGACCAAACAAATGTAGGTTATGTGGTGATAGAGACGAATCAATCAACCACATAAGTGAATGCGGAAAATTAACTCAGAAAGAATATAAGACTAGACACGACTGGGTAGGCAAAGCGATCCACTGGGAACCCTGCAAGAAATTGAAATTTGACCATACAAACAAATGCTGTGTGCACAGCCCAGAATCTCTCCTGAAGAATGAAATACACATACTCTTTTTGGATTTTGACATACAAGCAGATCACCAAATCTCGGCCAGATGACCGGACCTTATAATAATCAACAAAAAAAAAGAGAACTTGCAGAATTGTGGACTTTGCTGTCCTGACCACAGAGTAAAGTTGAAAGGAAGCAAAAAGAATGATAAGTACCTGGTCCTTGCTTGGAATTGAAAAAAACTGTGAAACATAACAGTGACAGTTATACCAACTGTAATAGACGCGATTGGTACAGTCTCCAAAGGATTGGTAAAAGGTCTGGGAAATAAGAAGACGAGTGGAGAAAATCCAAACTACACCATTGTTGAGATGGGCCAGAATACTAAGAAGAGTCCTGGAGACATGAGGAGACTTTATGTCACTTAAATTTCAGTGAAAGACCATCAGCTAACGTTTGTGTGAAAAACTCTCAAAGAGTAAAAATAATAATAATCTGGACGTAGCCAAAGACCTTAAAAAGCTGTGGAAAATGAAGGTGATAGGAATACCAATAGTAGTAAGGACTCATGGAAAAGTCTCAAAGAACCTGGATAAGAGGCACGATGAACTGGAGATTAAACAGAAATTGAAACTACCTAGACCACAGCACTACTAAAATCGGCAGGGATACTTGGCAGGGCCCTGGAAATCTAAAGAGATTTACGATAACTTAGACTCCAGGAAAAAACATCAGTTACGAGGATCATTAAATAAGTTTCCAGACTTTTTTCGTATGGGCACTTTTATTGATAGTACATACATGAAACTCTAGTCCCCTTCGAAGTTATCCCCTCTGGCTGCAATGCAGTTGTTGTACCATTCCAACAACTTCTGGGAGGCCCCATGGAAGTCCTTTTGTGTGAGTGTGTCAATGACCTTCGTCACAGCCTCTTTCATCTCCTCAATTGTCTCATAACAACAGCCTTTGAGCTTAGGGAATAACCAAAAGTCACAGGGAGCAAGGTCTCGACTATAGGGAGGGTGAAAAACTGTCTTGATTCCCATCTTGGTCAAATAGTCTGTGACAAGGATGGAGTTGCGGACTGGTGCATTGTCCTGCTGGAAATGCCAATGACCCGATTTGAACAGTGCTGGCCTCTTCCGACGAAATCTCTTCCTGAACTCCCTTAAAACCTCAACATAGTAATCCTAATCCTAACCCTAACCCTTTGGCCAGTCAACTCTGGTGTATTGACTTCCTTACTCCTCCCACACCTCTTATCATCCCTCACAGACTCCCTGCCTTCCTTGAATCTCTTATGCAACTCAAAAACTGATGCTTGATTTATCCAAGATGGTCGAAAAGAAGTCTGAAGCATTCCATACGTTTGTGTGGCATTTTTCGAAGTTTAAAAAATAATTTTAGTGCATATCGTTCTTCTAAAGTGTCCTCACGTCCAGATTGCATTTTTGAAATTTACCAGCTGTGACCATCAGGATTTAGTAGGGTGTATTCCAATTGCTACCGTAGGTGTTCATTTGAACCTGAAATCATAAAGATTGGTCGATCATCTCATAAGATGTATAGCAATAACATACTGAATTTTCAAGAGTCTACGACAATTTTATATACCTGTACAAAAAAGTATGGGAACCTATTGAAGGCACCACGTAGAGCAGCAATGAAAAACTCATAAGCAGTAAACTAATATTTATTATATGCAGAACAAAAGCAACTGTTGGTTATGTTGTGACAGAGATGAAACGGTAAAATATGTAAGAAGTAAATGCACCAGTCTCGCATAAAAGGTATACAAGACTAGACACGACAGGGTAGAAAAAGTGATCGATTGAGAATTGTGCAAGAAATTAATACAGACAGATTGTTTATGCACAAACCAGCTGTCCCCGAAAATGAAACACATAAACTCTTCTCGGATTTTAGATAAGAACAGATCACTTAATCCCAGCCAGAAAGCTAGACCTGGTGCTTATTAACAAGAAGAAAATAACTTATCAATTGGTGGATTTAGCAGAATGAAAATAAAAGAAAAGGAAAAGTTTGGTTTGGTTTTCTGGAATATCAAACATTGTAAGTTATTTAATGCCAATCCATTTTTATAGATATAAACAGTTATATTTTAAACGCTTCAATTTAGTATAAGTATAGTTTTTTTTATTTACACTCAGCTAAATGTCAAAACAGTTCTATTTCAAACAATTCAGTTTAGCATAAAAACAGTTCCATTTCAAACAACTCAGCGGTTTAAATGTCAAAACAGTCATATCTCAACACACATAGTTTAGTTCTATTTAACCCATAGATAGGAATCTATCAGGTGCTACCACTCCGAGTCAGAGAGGACCTGGGTGCGATGGCAATGAAGGGATACTCCGTATTCCCTAAAGCGTCAGCATTACTCGAACCTCACCATCAGATTGTTTAGTGTCATATCCAGGACACACGTTCGGAGGGTCTTGCCCCTCTACAAAGAAGTAGTCGGTGAATTCTACAACCCCAGCCGACTTGGCAAGAAAGCGAAAAGATAGAAATCTGAAAAAGAAGTGGAACATGAAGGTAACGGTGATACTAGTAGTTGTTGGAGTCCTTGGAATGGTTCCGAAAAGTTTGGAAAAGAAACTCGCTCAATGGGAAGTCAAAGGAAGAATCGACACCATAGAGACCACACCATTGTTAAGATCGGTTTGAATACTAAAAAGAATCCTGGACACTTGTGGCAACTTCAAGAAAAAACAGCATTTACAACTGGTGTGAAAAACTTACATTGACTCAAATAATAAAAGAAAAATTCGATCACTATGTATAGTTGTCCAAAAAAACGGCATAAGAACTAATGGTGTAAAAGCTAGAATTAACAGGATTTTTTCTGAATAGAAACCAAAAGGTAAAGAGAATGCAGCAGACTGGACCAGAAAGAGTAAAAGAACAGGCACGACTTAGTAGAGAAAGTGATCCACTGAGAATCTAGCAAGTGACTAAACCTTGACCTTTTAGATAAATATCCACAGGCCAAAGTCTATCCTGGAAAAAGAAACACGAAACGCTTTAAGATTATGACTTTAAAAACAAATTAACCATATCCTGGCAGAAAACAAGACATAGATTCGGTTAATAAAAAGAAAAGAACTTATGAACTAATAGATTTCACCGTTCTAGCTGACCAGAGAATAAAAGTAAAAGAAAGTGAAAAACTAGATAAATTCTTGAGCCTTGCTACAGAACTGAAAAATCTATGGAACATGAAACTGACAGTGATAGAAATCAGCTGGAGCCCTCGGAGAGCTGAAAAAGCTGTGGAACAGGAAAGTAACGGTTATACCCATCGTAATTGGAGCCTTTGGAACAGTCGCTAAGGGCATGGAAAACAGACTTGGAGAATTGGGGATCAGAGAAAAAATTGAGATCATCTAGACCAAATCATTGTTTATATAAAACTGTTTACTTAGAAGCGTTATGCAGACCCGATGAGACTTACTGTCAGTCTTCAGGAAAAAAAAAGCATTTAAAGATGGGATGAAAACCTTGTAAGGATTAAAATAAATGACAATGTTTCAGTTAATAATAAAGAAAGAAAGAAAGAAAGAAAGAATAAATGTCCTCAAAAATTGAAACCATATCAGAAAATTAGGTACTTGTCCAGAAAAGTCCAATGAGAAAATGCCCGCAGTAATGTACATTGACCGACTTTTAACGACTTGCAATACGTCAATTTTGTTAGCGGACTATACTGGACAAGTACCTAAAATTATTCAAATATACTACTTCGACTTTAATCATTTTTATCGGCATTTACAATCCAATGTCTTGAAAAATGATAGAAATAGAGATTTCAATAGTCATAATTCAGTATGGGAACTGTTCATATCTTCTCAAAATCGATTTCAAAATATTTGCCAGTATTTTCTTGATTGTAACATTAATGTTCTCACTGCTAACATTATCAACATCATTACTATGATTACTATGATTACGATACTGATTGCATTTCACATAGCACTAATACCCTTGGGAAAGGTATGAATCCAATTATTCTCCCTCCAGCTATGGGTAAATAGTAGGACAGACTAGGTTCTTCAGCCTTGGTTAGGCAACTAGTCTAGGAGAAGGAAAACTCTGAATTCAAACCTGTTAAACTCCGCTTAAAAATTGACCTTGTGTCATATCCTGCCCGAGCGGAGGGGTTGGTAAATAATATCATTACTATGATTAATATCTTGTACATACTGAATGTTCATACTGATAGTGAATAGCTGCTTTTACTGCTTACCAAGCAAGTGAAAATATCTTGCTGATTTTAACAATACTGTCGCCAGGATGTTTCCAATACTTCCTCACATTTCAGAATCTTCTAATCATTTTACAAGGCTCTTCGAAATACTTCCAGACGTACCAATATCTAAGAGCACAGTTTTTGTCGCTATGTCACATTTTCTTCTGATTCTATACCAAACTAAACAAAACTTAGTAAAGGATATGTGCGCCTTGTGTCGTGTAAAAAAAAACAAGAAGATCGTGAGTGAGTTCGGTTCTCACAAGGCGCCCCATTGTTATGTAATGTTCTCTTACAATCGTATTGATTGTAAGAGAACATTACATACATTCTGGTAACAGAACATTACATTACATTCTGGTAACAGAACATTACATTACATTCTGGTAACAGAAATGTGGACGCGTTTACTTGACAGACGAGGTTTGAAGTAAATTCGATTGAAGCAAACAATTAGAAAGTTTGTAACTGTTTTGGTTTGGTGGGGTTTATGGCACGTGAACCATTGTAGGTTATTTAATGCCAAGTCCTCTTTATACATATATTGAATATATGACTAATAAACACATTTTGTAAGTAAACATTTTTTCACCCAGTTGAATGGTTTCAATTTTTGCTATCTAGGTTGTCTGCACACACTGAAGTGTTTACAAGTACTGCTATTAAACACCAATCACTCTATTGAACACTATTCATTGGCACACAGTCAAATTGCTCCAAGTATTGCGATGATATTCCAATATCTCTGTTTAAATACACAGTTAAAGAGAGTCAAGTATTGCTATTTAAAACTAATTATTCAATTCAACATTACTCATTCGTTTGCACAGTTAAAGTGTTTCAAGTATTACTATATATCAGTAACAATTCAGTTAAACAGTCATTTGTTGACACAGGAAAATTCTAAAGCAGTTCTATTTTTAACAATTCGATTTAACGTGAGTCATTTCTTTGCACTAGGTTTAAAGGTCAAACAGTTCTATCTGCCCCATTGATAGGATCCTACAGGTGCTATCTCTTCTGGTCAGAATAGACCGAGCAGCAATGGCAATGAAATGGGTACTCCACATTTCACAGAGTTCCAGGACTAGATCCTCATCATCAGATGGTTTAATGTCTTATCCAGGACACTCGTTAGGGGTCTTACCGCTCTGCAGAAATTCAGTCAGTGTATTCTACAGCCTCAGCCGACTCTGCTGAAAGTTTGTGAGTTCAGCCAATGGATTTCTGCAATACTACATAACGGACTTGTTTGGAAGGAGAAACTTTTTAGAACCTTTTTTTTTTAAAATGTCTTCAATAAAAACTTCTTGAAAATACCAACATTTCCCTCCTCTCGATGAAAGATGATTGTAAAATTCGTTCAGACTTCAGTGAAAAACTTGCAATAAGTCGTATAATTGTGGCATTACACACAGCTTAAAGCTGCCCAATATTATTGGCATTATCCTCAAAATCTTTCTAACGAAAGTCTTTCAATAAATAAGGTGAAATTTGCAATAAATGACCGATGTTTTAATTGTTTATATTTCAATATAATCTCTATTCTTTAAAATATTTTTCATACCCCATAAAACCTAACCAACCAATTAATCCGCGCAGAAATTCTTAGAAATCAGTGGGAGACAGATTAGGACAGTAAGGAAGATGTGACAGTTGTTCCCGATCGGACCGATTGTTTCCACTGTTGTATACTAGTGTATACATATACAAATATATGCAGAAACATCATTAACCGATAATGAACGAACTTCAATGAACGAACGAACACACTTCTTTATAAAAAATATATCTCTCATACTTTATCCTCGAAAGGGTGAAGTTCCTTGTGTGTGTGAGGTGAGTTGGAGACGTGGACAGACTGTTATTTTGACCCAAGTTCTTCCTCGCCCATAGCAGCGCTTCTCCTCGTCTTGGCTGGGTTGCTCAACCATGGGTCACTGAGGGCCCAAAGCCCTCTGTCTGCCGCTGGCTCTCAATTCGGCATCTTGTCTCCAACTAACACGAACCGTCTGGGCACCTGGCTATATCATTGTCTCACATCCACATGCTTCCGCTGTTCTTCCGCTTATTTACACAGGTGCATCTCTTGAGTGACGGCTCGGTTGAGGGTCAATATATAACAATCATCCCATACTTATTTTTCAAAATTCCACATGTGGCCATTCTTTTCACGTCCGTCCCCATCCCCCTCACTCACACATTTTACAAATAATGTTTAAGGACAACAACAGCAAGATTACAAAATAAAATTAGTTGAACAACAGCAAAATACAAAAATCTTAATTAGAAGGCGACCTTCTCACTATGTAACACTTGCCCAGGCTAATTATCATCTAAATTTATTTCCTACTATTCTTTGCACGGTTGGCTATCCTGACATGCGGGCATCAAAGTACAATACAGATTCATCTTTCATCATCCCAAACACAATAGGACCCTCTGCAATTCCTTGAAGAATCTAAAAAAAGAACCATACTCTGGTCCCTGATCCTGGTCACAAACCTAGTGACCCTGGTCATTCCAGCAATACATTTCACCTGGATTCCTTATGACCACGCTCCAGTCCTTCTTTCTCCCAGTCGGTTGCATTTTTCTTTGTTCTTTTCCTCTATCTCTCCGTTTTTCTTTTTTCTTTTCGTGTCTCGTTCGTTCTGTTTCGTTCTAGCTTTTTCTTTTTTTTTTTTTTTTTCAGATTCATTTCAGCTTTTCATTTCTAATCTTCTTGATGTGTTAATATTGGCCGCTTCCTTGATCGTCTAGGTTTAAACTCAGGTTCGAAATCATGCCATGTGGGCATGAAGGGGCCTTAGACACCAAATCGTATTATTGTTGTATACTCACAACCATAATACAACTGCACGTGTACCTTTACAAATATACACTTACATGCAGAAACATCATTAACCGATAATGAACGAACTTCAATGAACGAACGAACACACTTCTTTATAACAATATATCTCTCACGCTTTATTCTCGAAAGGGTGAAGTTTCTTGTGTGTGTGTGAGGTGAGTTGGAGACGGGGACAGACTGTTATTTTGACCCAAGTTATTTTGACCCAAGTTCTTCCTCGCCCATAGCAGTGCTTCTTCTCATCTTGGCTAGATTGCTGTCTGCCGCTGGTTCACAATTCGGCATCTTGTCTCCAACTAACTCAAACCGCCCCGGACACTTGGTTATATTATTGTCTTACGTCCACCTGCTTCCACTGTTCTTCCGCTTATTTACACAGGTGCATCTCTTGATTGACGGCTCGATCTAGGGTCAATATGTAACACCACCATTCTTGCTGTAGAATGAGGTGTTGTACTCTGACGTCAACATTTTGGGAACACAAAGACAACTGACCTAAGAAAAGGTAAGGTCATCATGTACAATTTTGAGTGATGTACTCACGGAATTTACCAGTTGTTAAGAAATGTCCTTATTGTATCTCTACTGTCAAACAAAATGAGCGCATTAACTGAATCCACAATTTCAGATGTGCTCACCATTGTGAACCTACCTGATCGTTCTTCATCATGAATTCTATTCTTGCTTTCTTTGAACAATCTAACTCATTTGTAAATATTGTTTATCCAAGACATGTTTCTCCATACATATCAAACATTCTTTTGTAAATTGCATACCGCGTGCTGTCTTAAACAAATCCTGGAAGTAGCACTTCATAAAACAGCTGTACAGCCACATGCCTCCCATCTCATAAACTATCTAAGTAAGACAAACGTGACATGAGAAGCACTGCTGTAGACATTAAGGAAGAACTTATTGTGGACTCTTGCACATGGACGTGCGAGTGTTGGCTGACCTGCAAAAACTTACATCAGCTCACTGCTGACACAGGATGCAACCTAGAATAACTGCCAGAAGCGATAGCTGATAGGGACTGATGGTGAGAGAGTCAAGGAATCTTAATGATTATGATGGTGATGATAACGGTGATGATGATTTATTGAATAACATTCGTATTTTAAAAATTCATTACAATCCTCATAGTGAAAGGTCATAGAGAAAAGACATGAGTTTTTCAAAAGTGGATTTGACAAATGAATTTGAAGTTGACATAAGTAGAAACCATTTTGAATAATACCATGTGGTAAAAAGTAGCTATGAGTTGACAGTCATTACTTTCTAGACAGCATTCATATAATTTATTGATTTAATATGAAAGCAAGATGAACATTACATTTTTAATGAGACAAATCTTTTTTAGTTTCGCTAAAAATCTTCTGAATTATTAACACATTAATAATTGTAACAACCAAACTATAAATGTATGTCATCCATTTCTTTTGTCGCCGAGGATGAAGTGACAACCTTTTCAAGACTTTGAATTTACGAGAGACTCACTTTCGAGTCTAGTCACAACGGTACACCATGTTCCTTTGACTTGTGCCTAAGATAACCATGGTAAATGACTACAAGTATTCTTCTTTTCCCATTCAGTGTGATAGATATTTTAGAATTGCGTATTCTTCGATTCAGAACACTTATTGCTATATCCTGACTGACAAACCCGACAATATTGCCAATATATATACCAAAAAAATCTTTCTAAAAAACGTTAATTTTTCCGAACAGATGACAGGATTTCATCACTACTAGTATATCACAATACAATCAGTTAGGTATTACTTCTACAGTAATTACGACTATATATATATATATATACACGTGATTTTTTATTACAAATTTTGAGCACTGGAGAAGTTATGCCTAAAATGTAATGCCGGGGAAATGCATTTTCTACTCGCAACTTCTCCTTGTCTCTCTTCCAGCAGCAGCAGCAGCAGCAGAACACCTTCCGAACCAAACCGAGTTTGCACTTGCCTTGAACCGAAATATCTACCGCCTCAGCGTGGTATTGAACCACTATACAACCGGTTACAGCCGAACGTGCCACCTTAGTGGGTAGAGTGTTCACCAATAGCCCGGGAAACTTGGTTCAATCACAAGTCGATTCATTCCAAAAATTTAAAAAATTTTACTTGATGCCGCCTTGCTTAACACTTAGCATTATACGGTTGGGGTCTAGCTTAAAGTGAATTAATCAAGGGAAAGAAGTACTGCCTTCCCTTACATCTCGGAGTTGTAGCTGAAGAAAAAGGAGCCTTTGGGTCACCCTCGACTTCCGTCGCCAACTTTACTTATATATATATATATATATATATATGAAACTTGCATATATATATATATATATATATATATATATATATATATGCAACTTTCGTTTAATGATTCAATCTTCTTTTTATAAAAGTACATAAACCTGCTCCGGCTCTATTATGTTTATTCTACTAAATATATATATGAAATAAAAAATGCTTTCAAATAAAAATAAATAATTGTTAGGTGTTCTTTTTTACCGCCAATATTTGAGATAAACCCAGAATAGATTTATATCCCGATTGTGATTCAAATCAATTCTATTTGTTTTTTAAATCGATTAAAACCGGTTGCTAGGCACAAGTTTTGTGACTATCACCCCATCACCTTTAAGAAAAAGTCAGCACTCTCAAAAACATGAATATTCCAGAGCTCGTTAGCAAGAGTATGAAGGAAAATAAGAGCTTGCTGTGTCAATTAGCAGAAAAAAGTGGCTCTAAATGAATTATATAAATTAATATTCATGCTTTTCTAACTGCTGACAGGGATTATTACCGCCTCAGCCTTAAGTGTGGATACTTGTGGCGCTTATTAATAAGAGGGAAAACACAATGTAGACAAGCGTCTGATGATCAATACAAAATTCATGAAACAGCTGGTAAAGCTAAAAACTTAGGCAAACCAAACAATATTAAACATATTTTAGAAACGATTTTTAATAAATGATTTTAACCACAGCAGAGAGAGAAGAGGATGGAGAGAGAGTATGTGCTATATTACATAACTCATACTCTATCTCTCTCTCTCTATCTCTCCCTCGCTCTCTCTCTCTATATATATATATATATAGAGAGAGAGAGAGACATTATATGTAACTCTGTCGGTGTTTTTTTCTTTTGGCTAGGCATTGCAGTACCGTTTGACTCTTTTCAAGGTCTCCGGATGTTTTTAGTCTTTTATGTTTTTATGATTTTTTTTCTATATATCAGTTTGTAATATAATTTTTTTAATTTACAAATTGCATTATATTTTTCCATACCGCCATAGTTATAGAAATAATTTAAAAAACAAAAAATAATATATATATATATATATATATATATATATATAGAGAGAGAGAGAGAGAGAGAGAGAAAGAGAGAGAGAGAAAAAGTTCTAAATTTTGGACAGCTGTATATTCGCATTTTTGGTTACAGAATTTGAATATTGTAGAGATTAGTAATATATGATACCTAATAATATTCGTTTTAATTGTAAAATGATTCCACCGGAAATAATAATCTTTGATTACGAAAAAAATTAGCATTTTCTTAAATATCAGGGATGTAATTATAGCCGATACTGTCAATAAATATTTAATTTTCTGGCACTTTTTTAAAATTCAATATATATTTGGAGATTAAAATTTTCCTTAGAGGTTTTATATTTAGATTTTCCATCCCAATATACAATTCAACAGCATCATTGCTATGATATGGACGTGAAAGACAATACATAAATTAAATTCGACCTGGGTCTTTCTTCCGGAAACTTGTTATACACTTTAATTCTGCATTATATTTGTTAGAAATTTAAACCAAAATTTGAAAATTATTAATGTATTCAGACGTTCTACTACATTTAAACAGAAATGTGTAACAGAAAAATCCCCATAATAGCGGAAATGTTTTCATTGATATTGGGACAGTTGTTGAGTTGACTTAGATGCTTAATGAAACAACCAAGAGATAATCCGCACCAGTCTCAGAGAAGAACCACTTGAATTTTCTGTTCTGGTGTTATTTTCTATGTGGAAGGAAAGTCAAAGAAATAATGCAACGTATCCCTTTTTTAAACAATTCGAATTTTTTTTTTATTACTCATGCTTTATAGTACGAGCTAGTGGATATGGTACCATTTCATTCAAAGATATCTTGCAACAACTGTTACATTCTCCTCTCCTGAGAAGAATTTCCTCCACCGCTTCCGAGTACTCGTATGAGGATATTTTTTTCGAACTTTCAAATCCTATTTTTCAGTTTGACTGCACCTACCGTTTCCTTCACGCTGTATTTCTTTATGTATAAATATATATATATAACCTCATCATACCAGTCGTTTGTACAGTCAGAATTCGTGCCGAAACCTTGGTATAATACTAACCAGCATTCGGCGATAAGGCTTCACTTCTGGAACATTGGGGGAGGTGACTCTTTCGTTGATATTAATTCCAGGTCCCTTTTGACCCGAAGTGATGGCACCTGTTGCGATCCCATCTATGGATCAAATCAGTCTTTTTGAAATCTTTTGATATTTGATGGTGTTACGAGCCGGATGATACCTATTTCACATAAAATATTCCTTCAAAATATCGCGATATTGTTCACAACCAATTAAAAATAAAAATGAGGCAGAAATCCACAAAGTGACGAAACGACAACAACTTAGTGGAGTCATATAACATAAATTTATTCACCAACAGCAAACAAACAATAAAATAACAAAGAGGATCAAGGCAATATAAAAACTAAAACAAACCAAACGTTTTTAGATGTGGAATGATGTATGAGGACAAATATTATCAGTTTCAAAGTGCATATATTAATAACATTTTAGAGCATAGAAAGTAAAAAGGGGTGTGATTTGTTAACAGTCTTTACTTATCTCATTCTGAAGTTTGTTAATTCAGTTCATCGTCTCCTCGGAGACCTCAAAGGATTCTCGATCAAATGCCTTTCTTTTCTTTCAGTTTCTGTGATCGACAGAAAGTCTTGGTAATTTTCTTCAAACTTCACAAAAGTCGTGCTGGTTTCTTCCATTATCACCTTTCCGATAATTCATGGGTCCACGATCACACTTCGTGGTTTCTTTTCTTTTTCTTATTATATTTCAGTCATCTTAGTTTGTGCGGTCACTTTCGCATTCAATGAGTTGGATCGGCGTTCTTTCAACTGTCCTCGCCAAGGATTTTTTCCAACCGTCTCCTTCAGATGGTTTTCACTGACTTTACATTCGACTTGTATTTATCTTGACACGTGCCATCTTCCATCCAACATATTTTTCAAACTAAAACGTCGTCACTCTTCGCGTGCAAACTACTGGGGTTGTGAGCGGGTAATCTTGTGTAGATCTCTTAACCAAATTCCTGATATGGGCTATAAACCAAAGACTAACCCCTTTAAACAGTCTCTTGCTATGGTTGGGGGAGGGAGGATTTATGTCACGTCACAATAGGAATGCTTAAAACTATAAACCGCTTACAAAAAAGATCAACTTGTCCATAATCTGCACAAAGATAAGACCTTCACCAAAAAGGGTGCTTAGATTATGACACTAGGTCGTAATCAGTAGTGAAACTTCATTTCTGGAGCGCTGAAGAGTGGGATTAACCATGAATTTGTAAGAATACGGATAAAATAGTTCTTTTCTGAAAATCATTAGTATTCGTATTATACTTGAAACCATATAACTCTGTGCAAATTATTTAGGTTTGGTTTGGTTTGGTTTTATGGATTATCTACCATTGAAGGTTATTTAAATGTCAAATCCTGTTTGCACATATATATTTAATATATGTATGATTTGTTAACACATTTTGTAGATGACATTCTTAAACGAGCCTGAGCTCTTTTTTTCACATAATTAAATGGTTTCAAGTATTGCTTTATGACAGTCACAATTTAACATCAGTCATTTGTTGGTACATAGTTTGTCCTATTTGACCCATAGATATGACTCTCATGTGCTACATCTCTGGGATAGAGTCGATCTGAGAGCAATGTCAATGAAGGGGTACTCCAAATTCCCCAAATCTCCAAGGCTGGAGCCTCAACATCAGATTGTTTAATGTCATATCCTGGACACGTGTTAGGGAGGCTCTTACCCCTCTGCAGAGATGCAGACGGTGTATTCTATAGCCATAGCCTGCAAAATATTTGTATTAAGAACAGTTAATTGAAGTTATAATTGTTTACATTTGATTCTTATTAGATTCTTAAAACCATATAACTGCTTGCAAAATTGGACTGACTCCGATATTATATAATTTAACGAAGGTCGGTATGCTACAAAGACAAACAAACCGACCAACCTTAATCACGTGATCTAGCTGACTGGCGCATAGAATATTTCTGACAGACTTCGTTTCATTCAAATACATATTTACCCAACTCCACCACTACGGGCAGAACGTGACACAAGGTCAATTTTTAAGTGGAGTAGCGCCGTTTTGAATTCAAAGTTTTCCTTCTCCTAAACTGGTTATCATACTAAGGCTAAAGAGCTCAGTCTACCCCATTATTTTTGCCCATAGCTTGGAGGAGAGGAGAGGAGATGGATCCATGCCTTTTCCAAGGACATTAGAGCGAAATGAAAGCGAACAGCTTTTCCATTATAAGTATTCGTGTCGCCGTGCCCATTTCTTGAGACGTTAGCAGTTACGCTATTGGCTTTATTTGATTCAATTAAATAAAATGTAAACAATAAACAAAGAATAAAATGTTGCTGATGAAAGATGTTAATTTGAATGTAATAACAGTATAATCTTTTACTTTAAAAAGATTTTTAATGAGATGTAACTCAGTTGAAATTACCCAGAAATAGCGGATTCAGAAATGGACAAGAAGAATCAGTCGGAAAATAACAGGTGATCACTGTGAGAAAAAAATAGATTGAATTAAATGAGAATTTGTCTCTTTCTCACGCATCCATACATTTAATTAGCAGTTATAATTTAGGTAATAATTCTTTATGTACTATCATTTTCCTCCAAACAGGTTTTTCACAATGGCTCTTACAGGTGGTTTTTCACAAAAGTCTAAGTAACAACAAAATCTTTTAAGGTCTCCGGGACTCTTCCAAGTATCCTAGCCGGTTTCAGTAGTGCTGTGGTCTAAATGGTTTCAATTTTTCCTCCGATCTACAGTTCATCAAGACTTTTATTAAGGGCCTTGGGAACTGTTGTTAGAACCCAAACTATAATTGGTATCACTGTCACCCTTATGTTCAATTGGGTTTTTTTCAGCTCTCATGCAAGGTCTTTGTTTGATTAGCTATTCGCCGCCCTTCACTTTTATTTTGTTGTCTGATGACACAGCAAAATCCACAAAGGAACAAGTTCTTTTCTTCTTAATTGGAAACAAAGTCAGGTCTTCTGACCTAGATAAGGTGATCCGTTTGTATCCTAAAGTCCCAAAGAATTTTAAGCGTTTTATTTTCAAAAACTGTTTCTGGTTTGTGGATATACCATATGGTAGTTCTCTTTTAGCTTTTTATAATGTATACCACAATTGATCTGTGGAGGAATGCCATAACGTTCAAGAAAAGGTTAAAAAATTCAGTCGCTGAATAATAAATAGACTGAATAATTCATATGATGACGTCATATCTGCTCTTGGTTACATTTTTTACCAATTGGACCCAAACACTGCAACACTTATGGAAGAGGTTTGTGTACAATCAGAGGAACTATGTTGAAAATAGACTCTATATTGATCTCATCCCATGAGAGTATCTTGTTCAGCCAATGAATTTTTCAAGAGATCCTCGTATTTGCTGATTAAGCATATACAATCTTTTTATTTTCGCATCAATTTACTGGAACTATTTCATTTCTCTGTTTTGTTTTGGGGATTTTTTTTTGTTTGTTTCTTGTGGGTTTTGGGAGGTTGGGGGTTTCAGTTGTAATTTTAGGGGATTGTATGGAATTCTGGCATTATCATATTTATAGTCGTTCTATTATTGACGTAAAAAAATCTCCACCTTGCATGCTCAGATATTGAAATATAAGCGAAATAAAGTTTTTTAAAAGTGATAGTCGTATGCGTGTCTCCACAGAATTTGTAAGAATAACATTTTTTTTTTCTTAAATAAATACATGAACGAAATTTTAAGAAAAACAAAACACCCTTGAAAATAAATAAAAGAAGAAAAACTCCTTTCACTTGATGCGAGTTTATATCATTTATGATGAAACTGTTTTAGATTTCCTGAATATGACACGAATTAATGCAACATTGCACGACATAGCCAATGGATGCGCAACGTCAAGTATCTATGACAACCACGTAGCATATAAAGTAAACGATTTCAAAATTGAAAAGGCATTTACTTCTCATATAAGATAGATTTACATAGCTTAATGTTCGATATAGTTTTGAATTTAATCTATTTCAATCAACAGAATTACTTTGACATGCAAACACACACACACACACACACACACACACACACACATACATATATATACATATATATATATGTGTGTGTGTGTGTGTGTGTGTGTGTGTGTGTGTGTGTGCGTGTGCAAGATTATTCTAAACCGAGATAAAGTTTTTGTCACTAAAGCCGGTTAAATCAAACTCTAACTTAATTGGCAGATTTTTTAATGCAATTCCTATTTGTAATCATTGATCATAACTATATATATAAATATATATATATGCATGTGTGTGTGTGTGTGTGTGTGTGTGTGTGTGTGTGTGTGCTTATATATGAATCATAATCTGGTTCGGTGCTGTACTCTCACTGATAATTACTTCTTTTCTTCTTAAATAAAACAAGACCGGGTCTTCTTGCTGGGATCTGGTGAATAGATTTTAAATCTGAAAAGCCCTAAAATGTTCTGTCATTTTCGAACATTTTCTGGCGACTGGATATACCATGGGGATGTATATTTAAAATTCAGTCGTTTGCACAATTCACAGTGGATCGCCTTCTCGACCCAGTCATACATGCACTTGTACTACTTCTTTGCTTGTTTGCTTTATTTGCTTATTATGTCGTTAACACTTTCATCTCTCTCCACCTAGTCTTCACCTACAGCGAGTGATATTATAATCCTTATCATTATTTGTTCTCTTTTGAGAATTCTTCACACCAGCGTTAGCTAATGGTTTTTCATTGGATTTTGAATGAAAAGTCTCCTCAAGTCTCCAGGAATTTTCTCAGTACTCTGGCTGATCTCAATAATGCAGTAGTTTTGATGGTCTCACCTTTTCGTGTTACTTCCAAGTCCTCCAGTCCTTGTAAAGAGCCTTTGGTGACTGTACCAATAGCACCTATCACAATTGGTATTATCGTCACTTTCATGTTCCACAGCTTTGTCAATTCCCTAGCAAGGTCGAGGTACTTATCCCTCTTTTCACATTCTTTTAATTTCAGTCTGCGGTCTGCCGGGACAATAAAGTCCTCAATTTTTCCATGTTATCTTTTTTGTTGTTGTTGTCGTTGTTGATTATCTTAATATCTGGTCGTCTGGTCGAGATTAGTGATCTGTTTTTATCTCGAAATCCCAGAGGAGTTTGTGGGTCTCATTCTCTAGGACAGACTCTGGGTTGTGCATATGCCATTTGTTTGTATGGTCAAACTTCAACTTCCAGCACAATTCCCAGGGAATCACCTTACCCACCCAGTCGTACCTACTCTTATATTCTTTCTGTGCTAATTTGCTGCATTCATTATTATGTGATTGATCGTTTCGTCTCTTTCGCCACATAACCTACATCTGCTGTTTTGTTGCGTTTAATCTATTCTAGCTTTGATGTGGTTGGTTCTAATGGCGTTTTTTTCTTTTTGCTGCTATTAGAAGATATTCAGTTTCTCTCATAAGTTTTCCTTTTTTTAGCCACGTCCACGTTTTCTCGTGTGAGATGTCGCTTGTTAGTCACTTAAAACGTCCATAAAGTTGGTTTTCTTCCTACTTTGGTTTCTGGTTATTGTCGTTCTGCTGGTCCTCGTGTCGTTTGTATTGTAATCAGTCTTCTTCCGCACTTTTGCATGTATAGTCTTCGCGTCTTTATTTCGATGTGTCAACGCTATCTTCAATGCCGGCAAGACCTCTTCCTCCCTCTCTTCTTAACACATATAGTCTATCAACTTCATCTCTTGGATGCAATGCCTTGTGCATGGTCATTAATTTTCTTGTTCTCTGGTCCATTTGTTTAAGTTCTTCTCTGGTTCACTTCAAGAATGGTCCCGAGTATCTTACGACAGCCCTGATATTTATCCCTTCGACCAGGTTCCTGCTATGGAGTTTTGTCTCGAGTAATTTTCTGAGATACTCTGAGATACTCTTTTTTAATTTTTTTTTCTTTCATTTCCTGTTGTTTGATTCTATCAGCTTCCAATATCCCCAAGTATTTGTAGGTTTCCTTTTCTCTGAGCGTTCTGATGACAACTTGATTTGGTAGTCTGATGACTTCTTTGATTCTGTTATGTCGTTTTTAATTCTTTTTAAATTCATCAGCATCTCACTTTTACCCAACTCTGCGTTTACGTAATTTTGTTATGTTATAAAATAACTTAAAAGCTTTCAAAACCCTTTTAAAACACTCTTTACACATGCAAGCAACCCCTGATGACGACCTGTGAAAGGTCCGAAAGCGCTTGGGACCATTTTGGTAAATTCACATACTAATCCCAAGACACTTATCAGGAAACTTGAAAGGATCTTGATAAAATTATATAGCGAAAATGTGTCTTCATTATTTAATCAAACATACTTAAATGAAAGACTGCTGCCTAACTACACACACACACACACATATATATATACACACACACACACACACACACACACATATATATATATATATATATATATATATATATATATATATATATATTACGAAAATCTCCATTATGTTTGTATATGCATGGAACAGTATTCCACAAAAAAACGGTACATCATAGCGATATATTTATTTTAAAAACACACTTAAAATTTTATAGAATAACGAACTTTGCATTTCAATTTGCAAGTGAATGACAATCCCCATATTTGCTGAACATCATTTTTTAATCATCCTCTATATAATTCTCGATACAACGGAGATACGTCTGAAATCCGAATGAGAATTATTTCATTCTTTGTAAAATAGAAGCATCAATATCATCATGATCTATTGTTACATGGGGAAACTTAACGCGTTCATAGATCGTCTAGTTAGTGTTAAAAATCAAAAACCTTTTCCACAAATCTGTTAATGTGCTTACTCAATCTCCGTTTTACAAACCAATCTATATTTTCATCTTTTGACATTGATTAAACAATTAAATTTATTTCGGCTCAGAAGGTTTAAACATTTTTTGGTAGTTATTATTTTACAGCAAAAGCGACTGCTTACGGTAGAATTTTGTGTATGCACACACAGACATATGTTAGCTGTCTTCATGGACTCTTTACAAACAAGATCTCAAATATCGCTTCTACAATGACATTCCATACCGGTGCGTCAAACAATGAAAATTTTACGGCATTGATTTGCTGTGTAATTCAAAGAAGAAGAAAGAAAACAAAGCAAAACAGACGAATTAAATGAACTAACGAGAGTCTAAAAAGAAATTGAAACCACATAGAAAAATAGTAAACAGAATACAATACAAAACCGGGACAGCAGAAAAAAATCTTATCAGATTTTATTTATTTACGATTCGTTTGCTGTAATAACTTATCATCTTAAGTAGATCAACTCTCTACCCCCGAGCTGAAAATGATGTTATCGTAATGACATATAACTTCATTGACTTGATCAAATTTCAATACAGAGCTCAACATTCCTTAACAACAATTATTCAACATAATGGCTTGATCAAATCTAGAATATGAAAAAAAAGAAAAGAAATTCATTTTGTTGTATCATTATTATATTATACAGAACCAAGTCAGTGGACAGTAATGGAAAATTGGTTTAGATAGAGAGAAAAATCACTGGGAATGCAATGATACTGACACGCATAGTTTTATTTTAAATTTATTGATTATGCCGCGTCTTATCAGATATTAGAATATTAGGTACAAATAAAATAGAATAAAAAATAGGAGTGAAGAAAAAGATAAACAATAAAATTTAATCCCCGGCTTCTGATTTGAACATGTTTCCGAGATTGCATGAACATTGCTGACTAAATTTGATTGTTGATAATCTAGCTGTGGGTTAATAACATGAATTGTGAAAGAAACGATACACATCACTTAAATAAAAATAGAAACAAATATAAGTCGACACTTGTTTATGATTCTTTTGTTCTCTTTTTTTTTTTTTTCATTCATATTCCTTAGAGGCTATTTATCTACTTTCGTTTATTTCAATGTTACGTTAATCTTTTCTTTTTTTTTTTTAAGCGAATTCGATTATTTGAAATCATTCCTTGCCGGAAATATCAAGTTATTTTAATTACTTTTCAAAATATTCTCGGGAAACATTCGGCTCAGAAATTTCTGAGAATAAAATATAATAAAAATGACTTTGTTCTAAATGATTTTCCTTGTAAACATCCCTTCATGGTTTGCTCTGAATACTCCCGTTATTTTCACCTTCGTCTTTAAAAATCCTTTTCTTTCTTTTTTCGTTATCTTTTATCATCTCATTTTGCTTCGTCAAAGATTTTCATCTGAGAAAACTAATAAGTGTCAATGTTAGGCTATTATTCCAGAGGCTGTGACCTCTTCATTTATATTTTTGGACAGCACATGTATGACAATCACGAATAAGGTTTCAGGTTAATATAAGTGATCGTATATTATCTGCTATTTACTCTAGAGAAATAAGTTATACTTTAAAATCTAGCTAATTAACTCTCCAAATTTGTTCTCCTGTTCATTAAATGTTTCCAGCTTTTAATTCAGTCAGTCTATTCCAGATTATCACAAAAACTGTATTAAAAAAAATTCAAAAAACTGTATAAAAAAATTTCAAAAATATTAGAAATACAATTCTATTCTTTTCACAATTTTTCAATTCATTGTCATAACTTTAGATGTTAAAGAAATACTCTCATCTGAAAGTGGAAAAAATGAATCTATCTCTCATCTCTGCAGCTATGGGTAAATAGGACAAACTGGATTCTTTTATCTTAATATGACAACCAGTTTAAGAGACAGAAAATTCAAAAATAAAACGAGCGGTACACGGCTGAACTTGGTTCTCATCCTGCCTGTGGTAGATGGATCTTGATAAATTTGTATTTTAATGCTTACAGAGGGTGAAAAGGAAATTTTGTTACGAGACAACTGGCTTTGAGTTGGAACTGCAATCCATTAGAATATTGATGCCCCAAGTAAAGAACGAAAATTATCAGTCGAAAATTGGACAAGAAATTGCTTTGTTCTCTAAGGTAAAATATTTCAAGGGTATTTCTTTGATAACAATATCTTTCTGATGTGCTGTTTTGGCTGGATCACTGTTATATGCATAAAAATTATATATATATATATATATATATATATATATATATATATATATATATTACAAGAATTTTAGCATATAGATAGATAGATCCCGATAAAAATATTCTAAGGGCACTTTAAGAGTATTCCTTTAACAAAATTCTTCCTGTGGTGTGTCGTTTTTGCTGAGTTATGGTTATGTACACACATACATACACACCCTCCCACACCCACCCTCCCACATATATATATATATATATATATAATGAAAACTTTAGTGATAGATAGATAGATAGATAGATAGATAGATACTCCCCAAAATCATTTCAAATGTATTGCTCGAATAAAAATCTCGCTGTGATGCGCCGTTTTCTCTGGTTTGTGATTACATATATACACATGACAAACTTAATCAGAAATTTAATTGTAGATAGATAGATAGATAGATTTTTTAAATGTTTTAACGCCTTTATTGCAATCAATGCCGAAACAAATAATTCGTAAGCTTTTAGCGCTTTTATCTATCGTCAAACATGGATTGATTCTGTAAGAGCATCAATCTTGTTACTCTAATAACATTTCCTTTGATAGAAATAACATACAAAATTTCTTTTAAATGAAACTGTCATTCTGGTCACATTAGAATGCACAATTTTTCTTTCAAAGGTTGACCCAGCAGGTCACTGGGTATTGTTTTAAAAGGATTCTAAAGACTGCAGTGGAGTAAGAACGTTTATTACCGAAGTAGTAAACCTGCACCAACCTTAAAAAATGAAAGAAGGAAAGAAAGAAAATAATTTGCAATAAAGAAACTTTGTAAAATAAACCAATAAATGGTTGGTTATAAATATTAAAAGTGGAAGAAAAGAAATACCTCCAGGCAAAGCTCCGCATGTATTGAACAGATAAACGCATGTCCGTTATATAAAGTAGTTCACGTAAGAGAACGAATAGATGGATCCCAGGTAAATGTTTCCACTTCCGTCTGTCCATATTTCCTGTGAAGCCCACTTCCGGTACTCTTGCGAGAAGAGAGTTCCTCGCAGCGGAGGGACATGAAAAAGAGTTTAAGGAAGCACTGAGGTCAACGAATCTGCTGGTATTTAGCGAAATATATGAAACAGCCAAGGAATATAGTATACCCATAATATAATTAAGTTCCATATGCAGCAATTTAAACGATGTAGGATGCTCCGCAAGTAATGCCTTTTATTTATTTCTACGGAAATGAGAATAAATAAAGGTAACACAATAACACGGTTGGATAGAGCAAATCTTCAGCTACAAAACAGTATTTTTACCTCTATTACCGCCAATGTTTATGTAATTTTGCCAGTAATGCACAAGAGTCTGCACACATGCATTCATAAAAATAATCTGCACCGCCACTGACATGTTCCAGAACCTTTTAATATCTCCGATAAGATCCAGATTTTATTAATCTTTTCGTTTTATTTTAACTGTATGGTCCACCAGACCGGCAAAATCAACCAGATGACAAGTTCCTCTTGTCGATTAATTCTACATCTGGTCTTGTGGTTTGTATTTGGCGATCTGTTTGTATTGCAAACGTCCCAGATAATGTTTCGTGTCTCATTTTCTAAAACAGGGGATTATTATTATTTCTCTCCTTTGAGAGTTTTTCTCACCAGCGTTAGCTGATGGACTATTACAGAAGTTTGTTTGTTTTTTTAATTCTCTAGCAAGATCTAAACATTAACCTCTCTTTTCGCTTTCGATTAATTCTATTCTGTGACCAACCAGGAAGTCAAAGTCCACTATACCGCAGGTTTTTTTATCAACTACAACGAGATCTGATCCTCTGTTCGAGATTAGGTGATTTGTTTATATCTCAAAATCTCAGAGAACTTTGTGTGTCTCATTTTCCAGGGCAGATTCCAGGATGTGTATATACTACTTGTTCGTAGGGTCAAATTTTAATTTCTTGCACAATTTCCTTTCAATCACCTTCCTCACCCAGTCGTGTCAAGTCTTATGCTCTTTTTGCGTTTATTTGCTGCATTTGCTTATCGCTTTGTCTCTATCATTATATAACCTACATTTGCTATTTTGTTGCTTCTTATGTATTTTTGCTTTTACATGGTTTTTGCGTATGGCATTGTTTTTGCTGTTATTAAAAGAGATTCAGTTTCTCTCTTGAAGGTTTCCCTTTTTAGCCATGTCCAAGTCTTCTTGTTTGAGATTTCGCTTGTTTGTCGATCGAAATATCCATACCATTATTTTTTCTTCCTGTTTCTGTTTTCTTGTTGTAGTGGTTATTCGGTTGATCCTTGTGTTTTTTGTGTTGCTTCTAATCACAGGAATTAGTCTTTTTTACTCTTTTTTATGTAGTCTCCAAGTTGTCGCATCGATTTAACGACGCTATCTTCAATGACGGTAAGTGTTCTTCCTCCATGTTTTCTTCATATATATAGTCCGTTTATGTTATATCTCGGATATTACGCTTTATGCACTGTCGTTAATTTTCTCGTTCTCTGGTCCATTTGTTGAAGTTCATCCCTAGACCATCTCAAGAACGGTCCCAAGTATCTTACAAGGGGGGACAGCCCAGGAGTTAATCCGTTTGATTAGATTTCTGCTTTAAGGTTTGGTTTCGATTCTTATTTTCGTTTTCTTGAGATACTCTTTTTTATTTTATCTTTCATCTCCATTTGTTTAATGATGTTCACTTCCAATATTCCCAAGTTCCTAATAAGTTTCCTTTTTATGCTAACGTTCTGATTTTTGGTGATTTGGTAGATCTATTCCTTCCGTCATTTCTCGTTTCCCGATTCTCGTAATTAGCATGGCACATTTTCCCTGCCAAATTCCATCCCTATATCCTTACTGTATGTCTTCACAATCTGTATTAGGGTTTCCAATCCTTTTATATTTTTGACAAACAGTTTGATGTCGTCTATGTACATAAGGTGGTTAATCTCTTTTGATATTATCTGCATCGACCCGCAATGGTTCCTCGCACATGTTCATCTACATAAGACCTCTATGTCGTCCTGTCTTTTATTTCTATTTTAATTGTTAGCAGAGGTAGTTTTTTCTCGTCTCTTATTAGGTTATTTCATTGCTTTGATGGGGTGACTTAAAAAGAGGATTACATGTAGTACACATCACATTACCGACAGACTTATGTATATATATATATGTGTGTGTGTGAGAGAGAGAGAGAGAGAGAGAAAGAGAGAGCTGTTTTATATGTGAAAGCTTTAATTTCATTTTATTTTCTATTGATCTTTTATGACAATTCCCAAATAAGGAGTGCGCATCTGAAATAAAGCTTAAGCCTCTAGAGTCACATTTTTATTTTTATTATTATCATACGCATCGCTAATTCTTGCTGAAAAACGGTCTGGGAATTATGATAAAAATCAACTGAATTTAAGATGAAAGAAATAGTTTTCAAAAATTAATGAGAATTGCAAATGCTTCATTATGAGATATCTTCATATGATAAATCCTGTGTGGATTTCTTATATTCATCTTTCTAAAGTTGTTCAAATGTATCTACCGACATGTACAGATATCAGCTTGTTCATATCTATCCATCAATATATCTATCTATCCACACACGAGCGCGCACGCGCACACGCACACACACATATCGTTTCATCAATCTATTTTTCCACATGTATATATATATATATATATATCCATCTATCCACACGTATATATCTATTCATATATCAGTCAATCAATCAGTCAGTCAATCTCTCATTATACATATATATAAGAATAAAAAAACATTTAATTCCATCATCCTTCTCTTCAACCGTATCAGTTTAGTTCAGTTAGCGTGTCTTACTACACATCTGGGGACCAATTTACTAACTACTGTTTTTTTTTATATATTCTATAATAGTGAAAGGTGTTTTTCTCCCACTTTTCATTTCTTACTTCCGTTGCTACCCCAACAAGCATTTTTTTACATTGTAAAATAAAACAGAGTTCATGAGCTTTAGACAAGAAGAAGCCTTCTCTGCTTCAAAGGACAAGCTTTTGAAACTAGAAGATTAATTAACATACCTCGGTAGCAATATCTCATCTACTGAAAGTAATATCAACATACGCGTTGCGATGGCATTTACTGCTATTGTCAGGTTATTGAT